>JACDJE010000086.1:2087718-2194620 GCA_016647715.1 Pavo muticus | reverse complement strand
TGTGTTTAAATACTTCTTCCTCGTATTGCTTTATATATATGTCCAAGTGTAAGCAGGGCGTTCAAAAGGCTAACGTGGAATAAATGACATTCTCATGTTAAGAAAGAAATGAAAGTAATAAATATTATTTATAATGTGTATCTTTAACATAGAAAGTAAATGATTTTTAATTTTTTTCAGGGCTCATACTCATCCGGAAGCAGCCAGTATGGTGGGCAGGTGGGAAATTTTTCTGTTTTTTTTTTTTTAATCTCCCCCAGTATGTGTTTCAAGAATATACTGTAGAATTGGTAATGCCCAAGTTTTTATTCTATTTTTTTTTTCTGTAGACAAAATTAGATTCATAATCTTATAGATCATTTCAAACACAGTTTGTAGAGTAAAAGATGATACATTTTGGTCAAATAGACATGTCAAACTTAAAGGTGATCATACAGATGAAAATATAACCATTTTACAGGGTTCGCCTTCAAGAGGCAGCCAATCTGGTGGACAGGTATGCTTTTTGTTCTCAACACCATTCAGCCCTGCTATAGCATTACAGGCACTCTCAGTTTACCTTCTGTAGCTTTCCTTCACAAGAAGCGTTTTTCCTCACCACTGTCCTTCTTGCCCGCCACCTAAGTAGTATGCTGTTTTCTTCTGACATGTCATTCAGAGATCCCAGAGGTCCAGAGTAGCCATCTGTCTGAATGTCAGTTGTCTTTATCTTCATACCCACTTCATTCACGTTGCATTTGAGACGCTGGATAGCAAACCTCAGCCATGTCTTATTTTTATCAGATTAGAAATCATCTTGCAGGCCTCCACTGAAAGTCATCTTTAGTGTTTTCCGTGAAATCTGTAGCATGTAAGAATTCTGCATGTATTCCAGCTGCTTTAGCTTCTTTTAGGGAAGGGAAATAACCAACAATTTTTCTGTAGTGCTCAAACTTTTTTATTTGCCTTTTTGATGAGTACAGTTCATAAGGTAAAGACTGTAGATAACAAATTTGAAGAAAAAATTAGGAAGTTTTAACCCATCAGAGCAGTAAATGCAGGAAAATTCGCAGAGAATGAAAAGAATAAAAATAGATTATGTTCTAGAAAGCACTTGAACAGATATGAATCTAAATTTATAGTTTGCATAACTGGATTTGCAGAAATAATTTGAATTGTAACCAGAGTCCTTTTTGGTACTATTCTTGAGATCTTAATTATTTTCTGCGTTCTTTACAGAGTGGATGTGATTGCTCTGGTGCAAGTTCTGTAAGTAACTAATGCTGTTTATTGTATGTTTTTTTCATACATACATATATATGTAAGAGATGTATGATTTGCAAAATTATCTGTAGGCCTATTTATTTCTAAGTTATTTAATTTTCTATTTGAATATCCTCTTCAAATTTATATTCATTATTCCTTTGGTAACACTATGCATTACTGACACGATAGAAGTTGTTTCTTATGATGCTGAGATTTCAGATGTCCACAACTGGCAGCATGATATATTCAATGAAATATGGCTGTCCATTGCCATAAAGTATTTATGGAAATGTACATACCTTCTCCAAAATAAATAACTAAATATTTTAAAGAAAGGGGTAATGATTTTCCTCTAGAGTATTTGAAGTCTGTTAAATACAGTAATATATGCTTTTCAAAGCAAGTAGTATGTGGTCAGTCAGCCTGCTGTATGTAAAGGACATTTCCACTTTGGGTAGAATCCTTATTTTCTAGGTAATCAGTCATGGGTAGATACAAAACAATTCTTTGTGGTTTACAGTCTTACAGGCCAAAAAAGACCATTGGCTATCTTGGCAAGTTACTAAAAATGAAAGTTAAGTGTAATTCAAGTTCAGATTGTGATATTCTTTCTTTAAAGGAGCATGGAAGAGACATTCTAAGGTTTTGTTTCATTTTTAATTTGATCAAAGACAAGGGCTATTTTACTTTTGGTGGTGGTGGTGGTGGTGGTTTTGTTGTTGTTTTATTTTTCTTCTCCCTTACAGAGTGGATCATCTTCCTCACTCAGAAGTAATTCCTCTTCAAATGTAAGCAGCGTTCATCAGCCTTTTAAGGGGACCCTGTGTTTGTTTTGTCAGTGATAGCTAGAGAGATTAAAAAGAGTATTGAATAGTCATACACTTCTAAAAAATAACCCACTTTAGATACTATTAAAAATATACACAGGACATTTTTGCATCTCAGCTTCTCTTCCAATTTGAAATAGTATTCATTCAAGCAGAAGTCTCTGCATGAAAAATGTTTGGCAGAAACACAGGTACATATCAATATAATTATGTACTTAAGGAATCAGTACTACTGCCTTCTTTGAAATCATGTCAAATCATGTCTTAGGGACAGAGATTTTTGTTTGTATTCCTCTTAGATTATTCATTGCAACAAAGAGTTTAAGATTTCATAAGTCAGCAATTTCTTAATGTTTACCTCCTCATACAAATGAGAACTCTTTTGCAGGAGAGACCTGTTTAAGAATCTTCAGAATCTGTTCTGTTCCTCATGCTTTAGAAAGTCACACCTGTACATTACTGGCTCCATATGTGTGGCACTTAAAGGAGAAAAAGCAGTTGGATCTTTCTGTACCTAGCACTGAAATCTGTGGCATTATTTTCAGACTGCTATTGATATAAAGCCAGATTAGACTCAGCTACATGAGTGTACCATACAAAATTAATACTGTGTGATAAATAAGACTAGCCTTATACTTTCTTGCAAGAAGGAGGAATATGTGTGTATCTACAGTCAGGAAGTAATTCTTATTCATCTGTGTTCTACACCCTTCATATTATTGGTGGTGATATTTGTTTTCTACAACCTGTTGGGTCTGAGGCATTTTTATACTGACTTGGCCATCTTCAGATGGCAGTTCTGAATCAGGGATTGTGTGTAAGGAACGAGGGAACTTAGTGTCTGTGTATCAACAAGTACTGCAGATTTATGGGAACAGGTCTACAGAGTGAAACAGTGATTGCTCACGAACTGATGGTCACATGTTTCAGGAAAAGTTAGATCTGATCCAATGAACCAAATGTCAGTTTACTATTGGAAGGCAACCCTAGAGAATGTGTTGAAATTTAATTTTATCTGAACAGCATCCAATTAATTGCCTCTGAGTACTCTTCCTGATGCAACCAAAATTGTAGCAACTAGAGACTATCAGGAGTTTTGTGTCAAAGGTGCACTCCTGATCCAGACTACAATGTATAGACGTTCCCAGTACTTCAACAGGGAAAAGTGGCTTGTGTGTACTTAATATAGATCTTAGATCTCCCCCGATGTATGTTGCAGTCTATCTCAGAATGTTGTCTTTTAGTATTTTCTTTACAGTGCAGTTGAAAAGCCATTTTGCACAGTAAGGACTCCTTATTAAGTACACGTTACTGATAAGTGCTTAACATGATGTACTAGCCACAAAACTGTCTCTTTTCTTAGTGAGCTTAAGAGATCTTGTGAAAAGCCAGCAGTACTCAAAATACAACTCTGCAAGAATGGATATTAAAAGCTTTTTGCGAGTATGTTGTTCTTTAGCATGTTCACTAATTTTAAACTGAAAGATGTAAGCTACCTATCCTCCAGTCAGATTCTTTGAAGTAAAATAACTGATGTTTCCATTCTGAAAGGACTGTGGGGGCAGCCATTCCAGTGGATAGGGGCACATAAAATTTTAGATGTATTAGAAAGATAAGGAAAAATAGACTTTGCATGGTTTTTAAACTCAAGCAAAAGAGTAAAACAGAACTCTATGTACCACTGTCCTTCAAGAAGTCTTCCTTCAAAAAACTTCTGTTACGGAAAAATAACTGATTTATTTTTCTCAGGACACATCTTATTCTAGAGGAAGCCATTACAGTAGCTATGTAAGTACTCGTTTTGAAAGAAACTCAGGTTCAGTTTGGATGTGGGAACTTTGTTTGAAGAACAAAAACTCAGTTAATGAAATTTGCCACTGAGTTTCATATGTCAAGTAGTTGCCTTTATTTTTGTGGAACTTGCTTACTGTAGCTCATACAAAAAAACAGATGTGGTAAACAATGAATGGAAATGCGGCATTTTTTATCTCAAGTCAACTTTCTTTCATTAAGAAAAAGAAAAGATAAATCCGTTCTTCCCTCTTCAAGGAGATTTCTTGCTGTCTGAGGTGTCAATAAAATTACTTGATTTGGTCTTCAGAGATCCCTTAATTAGCCAATCCTTTCTTGCTAGCTTTGGCCTTGACATTCAGGTTTCCAAATAAATAAATGCCACTCTCCCAGAAGTGAGCAAAGACAGACCTTGAAAGAATGCTGCTTATCCTACAGCCTCCAAATTTAACTGTCCCAACAAGTCACACAAACAAAGAGTAGTTTTCATTGCCTTCTGCTTAGACAAAATTGAAATATTTGCCATGAAATATCTGGATTCTAATATTTTACAGGATTCCACCTCACCATCTTACAACCGTCAGAGTGAACGGGTAAGCACTCCTTCATGTTACCATGTTCTCTGCCCCGATGCTTTTTAGGACTGGCAAGTACTGACCACTTGAATTTACAGCTTGTGTGGAAGCTGATATGGCAGCTTTCAGTGTAGGGTAGAAAGTCCTCAAGCTAAGGCACAGAGGGAATGAGGCTATGGCTGAAGTGTTTAAGTACCATGAAGAATCCCGCCTGATGGCAAAAGTGTACTACTTGAATCTCTGACTCAAAATTACAAGCACAGTGACATGGAAGAGGTGAGGATAATACTGAGCATGATAATTAACTGTGACATGTGGTGATTTACCAGAAATAAATTTGATTCTTGGAAAAAAGCCTAAAAAACACAAAACAACCCATGTCAAGGCAAAAAGGCTTGTTTCTGGAGCCATGCTTGGTGGCAAAGAAACCTGATTTAGGGTGAATAATATTTTCTTTTACTCTACACCATCTGCAGGTAGAATTTCATTTGGATATGTGATTTTTCTCCAAAAGATTATCTTTCATTACGTTAGCACTTGTCTCAGAGGCATGTAGGGCCATGTGTTGGATTATGCGCAAATAATTTTTTTGTTGTTTCTCTTTGAGAGAAATCAGGAATCTGGAGCAGCAAGGTAGAAAATAACTTTCATCATGATATTTACAAAGACAGTGAAGTCTCCTTTTTATGGCTGCATAGCAATAGAGGAAGTTCTTTCAGGATTACAGTGTCATTGTACTGTACAGTTATCAAGGACAACAGAAGCTCTTAAAATACAAGAGTAACAAACAGTATGAATTGGCAATTCAACTGTTTCCTGAAGTGACAGCATAAGCCTTGAAATCTAGTAATTAAAGTATACTGCAAGTCCTGCTAGTTGTCTTCACTCTTATCTTACTATCTTGCTCCTGTTGAGAGTCATGTTTTAATTTAAGGAAATCCTACAGCAGATAACTCATGTCTTTGGCATTTTTTACAGGAGTCATATTCTTCTGGAGCTAGTCAATATGGTGGACAAGTAAGCTCTTATTTTCAATATTTCTGTATGATATGTATTTTACCAGTATTTTACCAAGTAAAGCATTATCAAGATAAATATCTCAGTTTAATATTGGGAAAGCCTTATAGCTGTGTATTCTCTATAGTAATATTGTGAATTCAAGGAAGACAAAATGCAAAGTTTATTCTGTGAAGAT
Organism: Pavo muticus; assembly: GCA_016647715.1. Lineage (NCBI taxonomy): Eukaryota > Metazoa > Chordata > Aves > Galliformes > Phasianidae > Pavo > Pavo muticus. The sequence continues at coordinate 2,188,987 of JACDJE010000086.1, read as the reverse complement.
TACCAAAAAAACCCACAATGAAATAACAAAATACTGATAATTTTGCTTCTCATATCTATCAATCATCTATACTTGTGAAATAGAAAAAAAAGATTTTTAATATTTTTCCAGGGATCACCATCTTATGGAAGCAGCCATTATGGTGGACAAGTAAGCATTAATAGTCCCCACTTAGATTATTTTTTACCTATGCGTAACTTTAGCACATTGATTGTCTACCCACCTGTCTACCTTGACTTAATGTATGTTAGTCTTAAGTAAATCTTTATTGTAGCATTGTGGTTGCTACTGTGATTAAACAAAACAAGTTTAGATGAAGACCATATTTAAGATTATGAAGAAATAGAGAGTAAAGTATGTGGTTGACTCAGTTGGCTCCTGACATTTGCAGAACTAGGTCATAAAATTGTGTGAATACAGTTCCTTGGGGTAACACGTCACATCTTTCTGAAATAAATTAGTACTTTATGAGGCTGATGAAAAATGTTTAAAGCCTCATGATATGGGTATAAAGAAGTTTCAGTTTCTTTTTTGTTAATATTCAGGGTTCATTTTCCTCAGGAGGCAGCCAGTATGGAGGACAGGTGAGAAAAAATAAAAAAACTGTGATGGGCCAGTACTTCCGTTGTATCACCTTAAATACATTTTTAGCCTTGTTCTACCTTCTGACTTACTCTCTTCATTCTAGAACCTACTTGTCTTCTGCTACTGTCATGGTTCCTTAGCTCTCTAATAGGAAGGAGCGACTGGAAGTGGGTTGTATTTCTCCTCTACCTCAACTGATGAAATACCTCACTTCTCTCAGAGCTGGCATCAGAGAAGTGATGTGCCTCAGGAAGGGAACAGAGGGGAAGGTTAAGTGTTGTTAAGGGAAGGTGTTCCGTGCTCTTATGAGGTGAAAGAGGATTGAGAGGGATACTAGTATTGTGGTGTAGCCTTTCATATACAGCAAAATCCCTGTCAAACTGGCCCTTGGCTTCTGCAAATATTTCTTGTCAGATTTACTACAAAGGGAATTAGAAGAGAAAAATTTTCAGTCACATTATCTACCCCCAAAATGCAACCATGTATAGAATAATAGTAGCTCGTGATCACTCTGTGCTATCGGTGTTATAGAAGACTCATACATTACAGACAGTCCTTAATTCACATAGAACACAAAAAAGAATAGGATGATTGCTTTTCTGTAATCTTTCATTGTACAACAGAGAAAGAAAGTAGCCTTTCTTTCAAAAACTCTCAAAGAACTCTTTTGATAGGAATAACTGGTTTCTTTCTGTCAGGGTCCATCTTCCTCAGGTGGCAGCCATTACGGAGGGCAGGTGAGAACTGTTTTTCCTACATATGGGTTGTTGTTCAGTTGTTCACCTTTCTCTCTTCTTCTTTTCTGTGAAAAACAAGGTCCTTTGTAAAGGCTTACAGCAAAGCACTGTTCAGGCAGAACAGGTGAATGTGAGCCCTTCTCTGTTAGGCCATGCAGGAAAGTGAAACACACAAGCCTGCCCTCAGCAGTGAATCAATTGCAGCTGGGCCACGCACAGTTGCCTGAAGCTGCCTTTAATTTAAACTATCTTGTCCTGTTTTAAACTGTAGCAGTTTTAAACAATAAATCGATATTTTAAAATATCTTTAAAGAAAGAGTTCATATTCCTGTGGTGTTGAAATCCATGGAGAACAAATAAAATTGTGTATTCCAAAAAGAGGTCATACATTTAAGAACGTGCAATAAATACAAATGCTTTCCTGTTTCTTTATGGTATGGCTTCTACAGGAAGCAGCCGGTATAGCTGACAAGTAAAACTTATACCTTCCTAATATTTGCAGTTTTGGTAAACAGTTCATTAAGAAAACTGACTGTTCTGTTTTTTGTTTTTTGAGGGGAGAAAGAACAACATTCTGAGACAAAGTAGCTTTAAGCAAAATTAAGCAAGGATTCTGAAGAATAGATCTGTGTGAAATGTCATGACATGAGAGAATGCTACAGGGGTCTGCTTTGCTGTATTGGAAATGCTTCCTTAAGTTAATCTTTGTTAAAATTATATTTTTTTATTATCGTTTTTAAACAGAAGTGATTTAAAAGACTAAGGACCAGAGTTACAATAAGTGAGAATGTTATTCAGTAACACAGAAATTCAGTTTGTTTTTTTTTTATTCCAGGGCTTTTCTTCAGGAGAAAATTTTTCATGAGGAATAATTTTTTTTGTGTGTTTAAATACTTCTTCCTCGTATTGCTTTATATATATGTCCAAGTGTAAGCAGGGCGTTCAAAAGGCTAACGTGGAATAAATGACATTCTCATGTTAAGAAAGAAATGAAAGTAATAAATATTATTTATAATGTGTATCTTTAACATAGAAAGTAAATGATTTTTAATTTTTTTCAGGGCTCATACTCATCCGGAAGCAGCCAGTATGGTGGGCAGGTGGGAAATTTTTCTGTTTTTTTTTTTTTAATCTCCCCCAGTATGTGTTTCAAGAATATACTGTAGAATTGGTAATGCCCAAGTTTTTATTCTATTTTTTTTTTCTGTAGACAAAATTAGATTCATAATCTTATAGATCATTTCAAACACAGTTTGTAGAGTAAAAGATGATACATTTTGGTCAAATAGACATGTCAAACTTAAAGGTGATCATACAGATGAAAATATAACCATTTTACAGGGTTCGCCTTCAAGAGGCAGCCAATCTGGTGGACAGGTATGCTTTTTGTTCTCAACACCATTCAGCCCTGCTATAGCATTACAGGCACTCTCAGTTTACCTTCTGTAGCTTTCCTTCACAAGAAGCGTTTTTCCTCACCACTGTCCTTCTTGCCCGCCACCTAAGTAGTATGCTGTTTTCTTCTGACATGTCATTCAGAGATCCCAGAGGTCCAGAGTAGCCATCTGTCTGAATGTCAGTTGTCTTTATCTTCATACCCACTTCATTCACGTTGCATTTGAGACGCTGGATAGCAAACCTCAGCCATGTCTTATTTTTATCAGATTAGAAATCATCTTGCAGGCCTCCACTGAAAGTCATCTTTAGTGTTTTCCGTGAAATCTGTAGCATTTAAGAATTCTGCATGTATTCCAGCTGCTTTAGCTTCTTTTAGGGAAGGGAAATAACCAACAGTTTTTCTGTAGCACTGCTCAGAATTTTTTTTACTCACCATTTTGGTGTGATTTTTATCATAATCTTAAATAACAGCTTGGACTTAATTTAAAAAAAAAAAAAAAACAATCAGCAAGCACACAGTTTGCCTGAAAGGACAATAGAAAGAGAAAGAAGCTAATTTTCAGGGGGTTTAGTGTGAAGCTGTTTTAAGTTTATTTTCTTGCAATAGCAAAATAAGTGTTTGATTTAATTCAAAATCTTCTTATGATTGTATAGTTTCTCAAAAATAAGTTTGTTTGTTTTGTGTGTAATACAGGATGGATGTCATTGTCCTGGTGGGAGCCCAGTAAGTATTCTTTGTCTTTCTATACCTTTCATAGTAATATGTAACTACGAAGTTCCCAAAGAACTACCTTTCTTGAATTAACTTTTTCCATGAATTTATGCAAGTGATAAAAGTTGTTTGGCATTGTACTTAAGTGAGAGATTTTGGACCTGATAAAATTAAAAAAAAAAAAACAACAAAAAAAAACTAAGCGACTTGAAACTGCAATAGTGTATTCAAAACTGGCTATCCAGATGCATTTTTATTTTCAGAAGAAGACTTGGGAAATAAATTGTCCTTTCCCCACCCTGGATTAAACAAGTCCAGTCATATTAAAGGCAGTCCAGTGCCAATTCTGTAAAGTACTCAGACATTATAAACTGCTTCAAAGCATTTAATTTCTTTTAGCTTGTAAGAGAGGCATAGATGTTTCTGAAGAATCTCTGTTTCCCAGATATCTCATAGTTTATGTTCTGGTTTTTTTGGGTTTTTTTTTGTGACTGTATAATACCAGTGTTCTTATGATGGTTATTAACCATATGACTGAACTAGTGAAACTTAAATCTAAAAACCTTGGCTCACAGTGCTTCCAACTGGAAGCAGAGCAGCACGTTTAAAAAATTAGAGCTATTGTCATGTTTCTGTTCACTTAGTACATGGGAGTTGGACTAGATGGCTTTCAGAGATCCCTTCCAACTCCAAGGATGCTATGATTCTATGATTCTATATTTGCTATACTTCTGTAAATATTAAAAAATAAAACAACACAGCTGCTTTGTTGAAATTTAAGCTAATTTACTTTTGAAGATGACTCAGTTATCTGAGTCATTATCTGTCAAAATTTCTTCTCCTCCTCAGATTATGAAATCAAGCAAGAACATGCCATGACTATACCACTGAGTATTAGAATTGTTGAAAACAGCATATAAACTGTCAGCTTATTTCTCTTTGCAAGCAAGCAATATGAAAGAATAAGGACTAACTGAAATGAAATCCTTTACTTGTTTTATCAGCAAAGTAGAAAAGTATGCTAGTAACCAGTGCAAATAACTTCCTCAGTGCGCTAGGTCAAGATGTTCTCCTATGGTTTTACTCTACCTGAAACTGAATTTTATATGAAGTAACTATTGCTATTTTTTGTTAAATACAGGGCTCTTTTGGAGGAAGCAACTACCATGGTGGACAGGTAAGCATCTTTTTGTTTCACGCTGGTACAGATTAGATAAGTAAGCATGGCTCAGTTTTGCAACGGTTTCCCAGAAGCAATTAAATATTTAGTTTAGTCACAGAAATAGGAACAGTGGTTTCCATAAAGTGTATCTGGCTTTTTATTGAATCAGTCTCTTTACGTTTCTGTTAAATCTTTTCATAAGTATCTGTTGACTTTATTGGAAACAAAATTTTAGTAGTAGCCAAAACTGTAGTTTTAGACGCCTGCTTACTTTGAAAAAATAATTGAAATAATATTTCACAGGGTTCATCTCTTTGCATAAACCATTAATATGGTGTGTTGATTAAAGAGCTATTTGCCCCTCCATTAATGACTGTGTAATGTTCTTCTGGTTAATTGGTGTCATAAATATTTCTTAGATTAGGTCTAGCTTTTTGGTGCCAGGTAGTATTAAAAGGAAAAAAAAAAGAAAAACTAACAAAAGGTGTGAGTTTCACATTTCTTTTACAGGGTTCATCTTATTCTGGAAGCAGTCAGTATGGAGGACAGGCAAGCAACTCCTCTTTCAAGACATTCTTCCTACCTGTTACTTATTAAATGAAAAATATGATGCTGTGCATTTACTGCCAGAAAGTTTTTCAGTCAGTCATTTTACGCTCACTAAGTGTCTGAAAGCAGGGACTGTTAGTAACAGACATGAAATAGCATTGACAAACTTTAATGTAAAGTAACTGTATAGATTGCAGTTTCAGTTGTTTAACCCCAGAGTGCTACTTCATGTGATAATTTAACTATCCATTTTCATGTTTCAGTTTCACATGGCTATTGGCACCAATTCAAAATCTATTTCCTGTGTTATTTTTCAATCATTTAAATTATTAATTAGTAATAATTTTTGCATTTGTTTAGATTTAATACTCAGAAATATGATGCAAAACAGACCGATATATATTGCTTTGAAAATACAAATTTGGGTGTGTTCCCCACAATAATAATACTTTGCTCATCTTCAGCTGCAATTCAAATCTCTTCCTGTAAGCAGCTCCTTATATACCTTCTGTGGACTTATTAGTTTGTCACAGAATGAGAAGTTTTGGCCCAAATAGCCATCCATCATATTTGTTAGCTATCTAATAAGAAATTGGAATATATTTTCCATTGATATTACTGTGTTTCCAAAGTTTCATCCCATTATACTAAAAAATAGCCCGATTTCATTTTTCTTCTTCATTGCTTATTTGAAATAAGAAGGAAAAAAAATACACACAAAGTTCTCTGAATGCACGCCTCACCTAGCAGAGATTCACAAATAAGATAGAATTTCTCTTCCCTTGCAAAGAACCATCCAGAAGAACGCCTTATATCCAGATATTTGTCAAAGACTAGTCTTACTGGGTCTTTTGTGATTGCCAAGTTTACTGCTTTCAGCTGTTAAATAATTTAGAGGAATTACGTCAGAAGTCTTTTACTGCATCTTCTTAGATTAATACAGTTTCCACATTCCTGCTGTTATCTCCAGTCACAAGGTCTTTTTGTGATATTTCATTCTGTGCAGCAGAAAAGAGTAACCATTGTTATTCTGCAAATACTTAAATTTCCTCTGGTTTGTTTTTTTTTCCTCTTCTTAATAGGGATCTTCTTACTCAGGAAGCAGCCAATATGCTGGGCAGGTAAGTGAATTCTCTTCCCATCACTCCTAATGCTTTCTGTTTACTGTCTGAATCAGTTATTTGATGCTGAAATTTGCATTCATTTTCCTGAGCTTTTCAGGTAAATGGATATAAAAAAATTGATTAAAGTAGTTTAAGCAAGTTGAATAAAGTAATTGGTTAGAATCAATTGATTACTGCTCCATGTAAAGCATTTCTTTCAAGCAGTGTTTCATAACACTGCTTTCTTGACTCAGAATTACATATTGCTGTTGTTTTGATAGCTGAAGCTTTAAGTATCCCAGTCACATTTTGTTCAAACAACAGTCAGATTATTTTGTGCTAAGTATTGCACGTGTCTGAATGGCCTGAAGACGGTGATAAAATGTTTTGTATTCTAATAAAAGGTATTTTATTTTTTTCTTACAGGGCTCATCATACTCTGGAGGCCGACAACATGGTAAACCGGTAAGTAAAAACTTGTCAAGTTTGCCTTTTATTTTTCTCATAACACTGTTATATAAAAAAGTATTTTTTTAGTCAGCATTTTACTCTGTAAGTGGACTTCTCTTGTCATTCTCCAAATTTCTTTTTTAGTAATGACAGAATGGGATTATAGGATCTTTAGTTTTAATAAGACACTTCTTCAGAACATTTATTTCTGTTTAAATTCATTCAGCAATCTTTGAATTCATTCAGCAAACTTTATGTTCAGGGAACACTTTTTCAATTATTTCATATGCATTTGTTTTTATAAGTATTCCTGCCTTTCTTGAAAAAAAGTATTTTCTTTTTGAAGGTCATAATAGTTGCTACTTTATTAAGTGTATATTCATCTTTTCATTTTAAGCTTTTCAACCACTTAATTTAGATCTTGTCATTGTGTGGTAGGAGATGCAAATAAGCACATGCAAAGAGTTAGCTTTTCTTGTAGAAAATAAGATATATCCACCTGTTGATTAAAAAGGGGGCACAACTGTTACATTTTCTTCCACCTGAATCATAAAGGGGAGACATTTTGTGTACCGTATTAGATGGCATTTCTTATAAGTCAGCGCTTGTGAGATTTTGTGTTGGCAGTTTCATTCAAATAAGACCAGAAAACTTGTTAAAACTCTTGCAGAATATCTAGCTTTTCAGTATTCACTTTGTTTTCCAGTTAGATTCCTTATTAGAGCTTTCTTCAAGCAGAGCTGGAGCATAATGTGAAATTATGTTACAATGTTAATGCTAAATGCCTGAGAAAACCAGATAATAAATTAAAATCAGAAAATATTGTTTAAACTTGAACCTTAGGATGAAGATGTTTTCATTCTTCCCCCCAGCAAAGATATCTCTATACTTGTTTGAAGAAACTTGATTGGATAGTTTTATTCCAAATGATATATTTCAATATCAGGGTAACCATTTCAGTTTCAAATTGTGTAGTTCAGCCAGAACAGTACATTGCTTTGCAAATCCTCTGAAACTGCTAATAGGAAAAAAAAAAAAAAAAGGGGGGGGGGGTAGCTGTGCATATATGATGCCATTCACTTGAAATAGGGAAAAAAACTGCAAGGAAAAATGTAAAATGAAAATCAGTAACAAAACTAGGGCAGGGCATTTTCAAGACCAATGTATGTTCTTCAAACACAGTTCATGAGGAGTCTATTACAACAGAAGTAAATGACAGAAGTAAATGGCTTATTATTATTATTTTACAGGGATCCTCAGGAAGCACTTATTCTGGGAAGCAGGTAAGAAGGCTTTCATCACAGCATTTTCTTCTTTTCTTGGTAAACAAAGAACCTGAATAGTTCATAGAGCAATTTATGAATGCTTTGGTCTGCAGATAATATTGTGTATTAATTCCCTTTGTATTAAACAATATTTTAAAAAGCTGCTGTGAAAAATATGGCCTTAACTTGGGAAAGGTATATCAGTTATATTTTAAATCTGAATCTGTCTTGCTTTACATTCTGGTTTGTGGCCCCATCACATTTTGCTGTCCTCCAATTTTAAATTCCTGTTCTCTAAGTAGATTTTTGTAGGCCCTGCTCAGTTAATCCTTTACTATTTTTTTATTTTACTTTTTTTAATAAACCAGACTCCTGAGTCTTGCAATGATATTTCACTTATTCCTCCTCCACACTTTTTATTTTCAAGTATAAGACAGGATGAAGGGAATGTGTAACTAAAGTGTGTACTTCATCTGTCTAAACCTACTGCCTTCTTAAACAGCTTAAAGTTATGCTCTGGGTTAAGCTGTTAAAATTTTATTGATCATGGACAAAACTGTGTCTTCAGAAACACTTCTAGATTTCCTTACTTGTTATTTGTTTGTTTGCAGCAACCACCTTCCTCAGGGGGTAGTCAAGTGGTAAGCTTTTTCTGCTGGTTTCTTCATACTTGTATTGTAGAAAAATGAGAGTATTGTTTATATTTGTGAAGCATCTGTCAAATTTCCTTTATATGACTAAGTATTTTAGGATACATGAGCATATGGGAGGGCTGCTCCAAAAGTAGTGCCTCCTATTTAGTTATGTTGGCCCTTGATGTCAGAGGCAGTGTTGGTGGTATGGCAGTAGAGGTTGAACCTTCCCAACAATATTCTGTCACATTTAATTGCCATGTGACATATGGCAGCAGAGGGACAGTCTGACAGAATGGTGTCTGACATGGAAGTGCATAGGAAACAAAAGTGAATTCCTCCATGAGGAAAAAATGGCACACATTGACATTTGTTGACACTTGCTGAACATTCATGGAGACTTTTATTGTTGACTTTTATTGTCAGAAGTATCTACATAATAGGAGGGTCTAACAGGTAAAAGATTTTTTTTAAACTGACCTGTTTTTAATAACAGTAATGAGTAGAACTATTTTGAATTTGGTTTATCATGCTTGTTCTCTGTTTTTATAGAGTTCTGGTGGGAAACACTCCTGTCCTCAACTCCTGCTGTTGTTTAGCATTTTGAGTGCCTTCGCACTCTCTGCTGTTACATCAAAATGGTCTTCGTGAACATCAGAAGATGTGCTCGGCATCCAAGACATGGATTATATGCAGTAATATTAGATTAATTACTTAATGTCAGGAAAAAAAAAAACACCACCACCATACAGTCAAATTGTCAGATGTTACTTGGGCTATCATGTTCCATGTCTGGTTATTATGTCATGTCTTTATCATTAGTTTCTTTGGGTTTAGTCATTAGTAGATATCATTAGTTTTGTCAGTGTTCTAGGCATCGTTTTAAGAGAGCGTATTGTACCCTACCTGTATGATTTTTTAAAATTATTTTTATGTCCAGTGGAAAATGTGATGAACACCTACCTGATTGGTGCGAGAAACAATTGCTTAGAAAATACTTGGTTAGTAACCAACACAGAATGTCAGACAAATGGTTTTATTTGCAAACTGAGCACTGTCATTGTCCCTCACTGCATACAATAAAGATGAGCTCTAACTTATCGTGAGCAATCCTCCATGGAATGGCAAAAAGGATGCTAAAATAATATAATATTTAGTCGAATGTAAACAAATTCACATTCAGCATGGTGGTTGCAAAGCAAAAAAAAAAAAAAAAAAAAGCCTAAATACGGTCTTCACCATTTGGTTGACAGTTGTTTCTTTAGACTATGCAATAACGTTCTTTTAATTTAAGCGTCCGATCTAAACTGGCATTGCACTTCTTTAATAAACTGATTGTGGATTTCACACGAATCCCCGCGTCCCTCGCAGCTGCAGCGGCACCCACGCTGCAGGACCTTCCGCTGGAGCGCTCCCGTGTGTTTCGATCCGCGTTGCTAGGCGGCAGCTGCGCTGGCGGCTGGCCTCGGGGGGCGGTTGCGGCGCTGCTCCCGCCCTGCGCGCGGGCTCTGCCCTCCCCCGCTCCGCCGGCGCGGCTCGGGGCCGGGCGGGAGGCACGCCGCGGCCCTGGGAACGGAGCGGGCGGGGCCACGGCTGCAGCCGGAGCCTTTGCGGGACGGCACCCGGAAACACCCGGTGGCTGCGGCGAGTCGGGCGGGCGGTGAGGGGCGAGCTGGGCGCCGGCCGGGCTGCAGGTGGGAGGCTTGGTCCGAGAGCGGCGGCGGAAGCCCGGCCGGGCCGCCCTGCGCGGGCTTGGGGGCAGAGGCCTGAGGGAGGCCTGGGAAGCGTGGAAGTGGGAGGTGTCTGGGCCGGGGGGTGAATGGGAAGCGGGTTGCTCGGAGGGCTGGGGCCGGACGGATTGAGAAAGAGGAACAGCGGGACTAGGGGGACACCGAGAGGTGTCAGTGAGCGGCGTGGCCTGGGCGGGAGCGGGAAGGTGGGGCTGTGTGGAGGCAGCTGGCCGCGGGGCGGGGCGACCCACCTGCCTGGCTCCTTAGGGTGCGGCGGGGTGGGAGAGCTGCGCGCTCAGGTGTGTGCGTGGCATCGTGGCATCGCGCTATCGCGCTGAGAGTTTGACTTGAGAAGGGCTCCAGCAGTACAAAGCTCAGGGCTTAATTAAAAAAAACACCCTAAAATGCTAAGGTAGTGAGTGAGTTAAGGTATGTGTTATGAAATAGATTGGAAGGTGGAAGATAAACACTAAAAGGTACTGACTGCAAATTGTGTCACATTTTAGTGAATCCTGTAAAATATGTTTTAAGAGTGACAAAGAGTTGGAAGCCAGGGCAGAGTTTTACAAAGTGATTTCGTAGAAGAGATTGAGGCTGCTTTCTGCAGTGGAGGGCTGTGTTATCTGAGATGTAAGCAGTGTATGCAACAAATTTCTACAAAGGAGCACCAGAGTGGGAAGCTGGGCTGGTATGGTGCCTCTGCATAGAAGGACTGGGATCAGAGATAACCCTTGCTTCTCAGAGAACTGCTGTGCAGGCTGACAGAGTGGGTTTGGGAACAGTCGGTTGACAAGAGTGCTTCATCTGAGATCTATGGGGCTGCCCTTCTTCACAGGCACTGTATGTTACCCGTTGGCACGTGCTGCAGTGCCTGTGGGCCTCACCTGTTCAATTGTTCCCAGCAGAGAACTCCATAAAAGCTGTAGCTGTGTAGACATCTGCTGGAGCAGCCTGGCCTGATGACTTCTGCTGGACTTGGTTGTAGTTCAGTAATACACACTTTTCTTTTACACAGAAATAAGCAGCGTCAAATAATTTTTACAGGCAGTAGAGTGATTATTAAGCAGAGGATAGCTGTTGATAAACTGATCTACAATAATCTATTCCTTTGGAAAACTGTAATTTTTGATTCCGTTACCCATCCTTAGGCATTGTATGAACTTGTGGTAAGAGTTACAGTTCTGGGAGATAAAGATCTGCTGGTTTTGGGTGTATGGTGTTCAGATGCGTGGAAGCAGAATGTGCAGTGAAAATACAGGTTTGAGAATAGACTATGGTAGTAGCAGGTATAAATTTGATTTATTTAGAGCAATGTATTGTTTGAAGCTGCTCTGTCTCTCTTACAATCCTACAGGCTGCCTGTATGGTCTAATTCCTTTTTTTGGTTATATCACACAATCATAGGGGTTGGAGGTGTGGGAGAGTACCTCTGGGGTCATCGAGTTCAACCCTCTGCTGAAGCAGGTTCCCTACAGTAGGTTGCATAGGAAGGTGTCTGGGTGGGTTTTGAATGTCTCCAGAGAAGGAGACTTCACAACCTGTCTGGGCAGCTTGTGCCAGTGCTCTGCCACTCAAAGTAAAGAGGCTTTTCCTTATGTTTGTATGGAATTTCCTGTGTTCCAGTTTGTGCTCGTTGCCCCTAGTTCTGTTGCTTGGTACTAGTGAAAAGAGTCTGGCCCCATCCACCTGGAAACCCAACCTGTAGATATTTATAAGCATTGTTAAGATCCCCCCTCAATCTTCCCTCCTCGAGGCTGAACAGCCCCAGGTCTTTCAGCCTTTCCTTGTGCTTGAGATGCTCCAGGCTCCTAATCGGCTACCTAGGAGAATGAAATCACTTGTCTGCTTAAAATAGTTCTGGATTTGGCACTGTTAAATGAGAGTAACACGTTCTTAATCTTTTGGACAGGTTTGCTTGATGTAGCTTCTCCACTCCTATTGTTCTTCAATTGCTTGCTACCTGGGTTTATTCTTTATCAGTTACCTCAGTTTGTGCCTGGTGTGGTGTTTCCACGGGCTCAGTGCCCTAACTTGGAGCTCAGGAGTCTGCACAGTTAGCTTGCAGGGGAGGGGGATTCTTAAGATGTGTACCTCTTAGGAACCAGCTTAAGAATGTAAGATGGACAGGAGATTGGAATTTTCCCATTTGAATATTTCTACCTTCTTGTCTTATGTTCAGGCCCTTTCTGCTCACTGTTTAGCTGTCTAAACGTATTTGTAATTACTGGATTTCTGCAATAACTCTACAGATGTGTTTTCACTCTGTACTCAAGCTATGTGACCATGTCTGGGGGTGGCTGCATTGCCTGTAGCACACGAATCATAGAATCATCATAGAATCACAGAATGGCCTGGGTTGAAAAGGGCCATAATGATCATCTAGTTTCAACCTCCCTGCTATGTGCAGGGTCACCAACCACTAGACCAGGCTGCCCAGAGCCACATCCAGCCTGGCCTTGAATGCTTCGAGGGATGGGGCATCCACAACCTCCTTGGGCAACCTGTTCCAGTGTGTCACCACCCCCTGTGTGAAAAACTTCTTCCTAATATCTAACCTAAATCTCCCCTGTCTTAGTTTAAAACCATTCCCCCTTGTCCCCCTTGTCCCATCACTATCCACCTTCATAAACAGTCGTTCCCTCTCCAGTTTAGATGCTCCCTTCAAATATTGGAAGGCCATGGTGAGGTCTCCCTGGAGCCTTCTCTTCTCCAAGCTAAACAAGCCCAATTCCCTCAACCTTTCCTCATAGGAGAGATGCTCCAGCCCTCTGATCATCTTAGTGGCCCTCCTCTGGACCCGCTCCAAGAGCTCCACATCCTTCCTGTCCTGCAGGCCCCAGGCCTAGACACAGTACTCCAGATGGGGCCTCACAAGAGCTGAGTAGAGGGGGACAATCACCTCCCTCTCTCTGCTGGCCACCCCTTTTTTAATGCAGCCCAGGATAAAGTTGGCTTTCTGGGCTGCAAGCGCGCACTGCTGGTTCATGTCCAGCTTCTTGTCCACCAGGACCCTAAAGTCCTTCTCCGCAGGGCTGCTATCAAGGGGTTCTTCTCCCAGTCTGTATAAATACCAGGGATTGTCCCGAACCTGGTTAGTGATTCAGAAATAGCTCAACTGCGAGCTGCAGTTGAACCCCAGCAGTACTAGGCATTCACTCTCAGCACCTCACATTGAGCTATGCCACTGCCTTGATGCATCTGCAAGAGCTGCAGCAGGGCAGCACCTGGCTCATCCCAGCCTGATGCTGCACTCCTGTGCTTGCAGAAGAATCAGGATTTGAGCTAAAAGCCAGAACTGAATGGCTTCTTGCTCACTGCCTGAGTGTGACGGCCTGGATCTTTCCATACGGTGATCTGTACAATGAATGCAGTGTGTGTACTGTTTGAAAGCGAGAGGCAGGTTGTATCAAATTTCTGTGCTGGCAGGCAGGCGTTGACGTAATAGCCTAAGTCAATATAAAACTATTGCTCTACTGTGCACGTATAAGAACTCATTTATCTTATAGGCGGTACTGATGTTAGGCGTAGTTCAGTGAGGGCCTGTCTTTCTGGAGCACTGAATATTTATGCTCAGTATGTGATTTATTTAACACTCATCAAATTAAATTATCGTCAGTCCAAGAAAATCTTATCTCTGGGTTCTTAGCTTTACTCCAAAGGATGAAGTTTGTGTTGGTTGGAGTTTGTGTTGGTTTTGGTTTTGGTTTGTTTTGGTTTGGTTTGTTTTTTTTTTGTGGCAGATACAGAGGAGATTAAAGAGTATTTAGCCAACGTGAAGATTTTTATTACATTTAGATTCAGCATTCCCAACTTTGCTCTTTTATACATAGATTAGAATTGTAAGTTTTTTTCCATGCAAAAGAAAACCAAAAATTCTTCTTGAGGGCATCCAAAAAAAAACTTCAGCATTTCTGTAAAAATGGAAGAAAACTTTACCTGAGTCCAAACAAGTTGAAGCACTATCTGAAAATAGCTGTTAGTTAATATGTGATTGCATCTTCCTTGTTGGACTTGGCAATGTCAGTTTTCTGTCAGTGAATCACTTGTACAGCTTTCCAGGGTCCTTGGCCCCTGACCGTAGCCAAAGTTGAGAAGAAATCATTGGTTGGTTTTCAGCAGTTACGTTTTAATGTGTAACCCATCTGAGAATAACTGCTCTTGCTGATGCTAAAGGTATCAGTGTGATTGTTGAAGGCCAGGGTTCAGAGTTCCGTCAGTGTTCTGCTGTGTTGTACTTGATATATCCTTCTCATCAAATACTATTTGAATACAGGAATGCTTTTTATTTTCTCTTCAGAAGTTTAGATTTCTTTAAATGTAAACTGGGAAATTGAAAATGCTACTGTAATTAAACCTTCCTTTGAGAGAGAGAAGAAAAACAACAACAGCGTTGTTTCTTTTTGCTAGAAAAGAGGAGAAAACTTCGCTGGTGTATTTAGTTTTTGTAACGCCTTAAAGGAGTGCAGTCTCAAAGAAAAATAATATACATTGTAAACTATTGAGCAAGGAGAATGAGTAACAAACTGAAACGCAAGAGAAAGAGCAAGGTAAGTATTAAAATGAAGTGTTTTGCTGTGGTTTAGTTGAAAAGTAGAATGTATGTGGGAAGGAAGCTGACGGTTACAGATCGCTTATGGGGGTAACAGCGGAGAAACCCGTATCTGGTACGAGGAAGATGGAAAACAGTGACATTATAAAGTGAGAGGGTGTGGGGTTAATACAAATGTTTACAACACTGTTAATTATAACGGAATGTTGACTGATATATGAAAGATTTATTTATTTGGAGCAAAAGGGAAAAGAGAAATGCATTGTTGAATGATAGAGGTTAAATATTTGTGTGTGTGAAATCCTGTTCAGAAACCAGTTGAGCAGCACGCAGTGGATTCTGAATGGTCTTTGCACCCTGTCATGGTTTTATGATTTTTGGTTATCTGTATTCCACATCATAACATCATGTAGCACACTGGGAGTTCAAGTGTTAATGCTCCAGTTCCGGGTACCTGTCCCCAAAGAGAAGAACTACATTCCCCAGAAGACTGTTAGCTGTGTTGTTATCATTTCTGCTCAGGAGGAACAGATATAAGGCCTTGGTAGGTCATCTGACCGGCTCTTCTTCGTCAGGCTCTCTCCCTGCTGCTCAACCGGACTGCGCATCTCACCTCAGCGTTATGGTGAGGCCTACCCAGCTTTCGGACAATCTTTCTCTCTCATTGTATTTGATTTATTAGCTTCAATTCTAATTATATTGTATTATAGTGTGTTATCTTGCATTCCGATACCATATTTAGTAAATTAGTTTGTTTCTCCTCGGATCGTTGCTGCTGTTTGTAATTATTTTGGGGTCCTCTGTTTCCCTTTTCCAGAGGCGCGGATTTTGCGAAATCCCTCCGCCCTGCCAGTCACGGAACCGGGCCGAACCAGCCCATAAACCGTCGACATACCCTCAGCTCCATCTAGGATATTTATTTCCATACATAAAGTATCTGTTGCAGAAGTTATTACTGTTAGGTGTAAAGAGGATCATGTTGGGTCCAATCACTTCTGAAAAGAAGATGTATGGAGTAGAATCTCCCTCTGAGGAATGCAGTTGTGTTACAGAAGGTAGCACGTTATGTGTGTGTTGTCCAGCGCTGGGAAGAAGGCACTGCACTGCTAAAGCATAGAAGGAAGAGTTTTAGGGGGAAAAAAAAAAGACAGAAACGCCCATATTTTCTCCAGGTTTTGTGAGCTAGTTCTTACTCCACCTTCCTCTTGTGCTTTTCCTCTTTGTTGACATCTTATTATATTTGTGTAGGAGTAGCATTGGTATTGGGTTCAAATTTCTTCTGAGAATGCAGTCCGGTTTCTTTAATCTGCTATCCTGATTTCAAAGAGAATGCCCAGAATGTGTGTCCGTGCCTGTTTCACCAGGCTGAGGTGATGGACTCTGCACTAAGTCAAGTCTGCCTTACAGAAGGAATGGTCTGCGTTCGCTTTCTTGGCGGGTCCTAGACGTGGAGCTTGAGTACTGGCACACACGGCTTCTTGAACTTCTGCACTTTTTTTAAAAGCCTGGTTGTCTCATTCTGCTCAGCTTTGTATTGTAAATAACATGCGAGTGCTGTTTGTTTGGTTAGGCAACCTTAAACTCATTCCTAGTAACGTGGAATAAGAGCAAACCGTAGCATTAACTTCTGTGCCGAGGGAACCTCAGCAGTGAAAATGCTTTACAGATGGGCTGGGAGGGATGCAGTCCATGAGTGCTGTCGCTGTGAACATGGGAAGCATAAGAATCCATAAGATTTGTTGTTGTGTGTTTTTGTTGTTGTTGACGTTTTTTGATTGTTTGTTTTCTGGTTTAACTTGCCAGGTGAGAGGGTAGAGAGGAGTCAAGAACTAGTTGCCAGTAGAAGCTATGATATATATTAAGTATATATATTATATATATGTATCAGTGTATATTTTTGAAGTTTCAGAAATGCAATGAAAATTAAATTTAATAAAGTTAATTAAAAGTGAGCCGGCTACGGTGACTGCAGGAAAAGCTTTCTGGTATTTCAGGTAATTCATGAAATATAATGTGGGACCGTAGATAACTTGGGGCACTGAGAGAACTTTGATGATAGAAAAACAGAACCTGAAATGTGAAATGTTAGCCTGTTGTGGAGGAGTTACTAAAGGGAATAGAAACCTGAAAATCAGAAATGTGTTCGTTCTGTCTGAATTAACACTATGAAGTGGAAACTGCTGACTTTTCACTTAAAAAAAAATCTGCTTCCTTTTGAACAGACGTGTTTAGAACTTCATGCAGTGTGGTCTTTGTATGAACTGAATAGTTACCGTACTGATTTTTGTTAAATCATTTCCTTGTGCTGTAAATCCTTTTCCCGGTCTTTTCCCCTTATGTTTTAGAGGAGAACAGCTCTTTGTGTAGCATCCTTCTGCACTCTACCTCTGCACCACACTGGTGTGCACAGAGGCTGTACACAGCGCCCACAGTGACTTGCCACATAGGCAGCCCTCGGCCTCTTCCCCTGTGTTCCACGTTGCTGTAGGGTGCGTCTCAAGGCATACCGAGTAAGCTACTTAGAAGCAGTTCCTTTTCTTTTTTCTCTTACCTGAACTAATAAAAGGAAGATAAGGAACCCAGTAAGGCCTGAGAATTACTGTGACAGCTGAACTCCCAGCCTTTGAACTAGCAGGTGCAAATCGAGTTTGTGGCCTGCAGAGCACTGGGTAGTCTGTCCAAAGGCGGGTAAGCAGTCGAAGCCCAGGAGGAGTGACTGTGCAAGCAGCGTATGGAGAACTTTCATCTCGTTATTGATTTAAGACCGTCAGGGTGTGGACTGTTACTGAAGACAGTATTTAACTTAGTTTATGACTGCACAGTCTGTTGCAATGAGGGTAGTGGGAACTGGGTGAGTGTCTCACCTGCTAGCGATGTGTGAATCCAGCCCTGCTGTGGGCTGAGTTGCACAGTTCAGCTGTGTCAGGTTCAGTACTCAGCTCCTCTTTGGGATCCAGTCCCCAGCTTGCACCAAGTTCTGTGAGCTGATATGCAACTGTTATAAAAGAGGAAGAGAGACAAGGAGAGCTGATAAGGTATTGTGTGTGCTCAGGAGAGGGTGGTAATTTTATTGGTGTGCGTAGGTTTCAGGAGTATGCAGTTCCTGCTTTGTGGAGCAGTTAGTTTTAGTTGCACATGAAGCTGCTTGTTCTCTGCTAACCTGTCATGCTGACCACTGAAAAGAGAGCTTGTAATCTATGTTCAGCTATCAAGCTGGACTCTTGAAGTCCACTTGGTGTGAATTTTGGAAACTCTGGTGCTGCTTTGGTGATCTGTTGTGAAGGAATGTGTTCTGCTGCTGGCGCTTTTTAGAGATACATTGTCTGGCTTCAGAATGCAACCTGGTGAATAGGACAAAGTGGATTTGTGGCTGTGTTTCTGGAAGCAAGATTAAATTGATGGTGTTACTGTGGGAGAAGTTTCTTTTTTTTTTTTTTTAATCATGATTACTGATCAAGAAAATACTATAGTTCAAGATGATGATGTGGTACGTGTTCCTAATGGCTTCTCTGGTGGGTTTATTAAACTGCTGTGCTTGTTGTTATGTTTCCATACTGAATTTTTCTAGAATTGCTCATAAACAATGTATTGATGATACACCTTAACATTGTAAGCAGCTTCGTAAATAGATGGTTATATGTCAGCAAGAAATGCGTGTGTTAATTTTTGTTCTTGTGACCTACTTCAGTTCAGTTACTGAACTCTGAGTGCTGAGAAAGTCCTAAAATATTTTGTCACTTTAAAATATTTGCATTTTGTGAGCCTGTAGTCTTAGCTCAGCAAAGATGTGTTCCAATGATCTGTATTTTGTTCAGAAGCATTTTAAAAAGTGAAAAGAAACATCTGTAAGTGTGCATTTACGAGACTTCATTGTTCATCATCACTGTGTGTTATTTCTATATCCAGATTGTCAGGTCTCAATACTACAACATTAAGTGGATGGGATGGCTGGAAGAAGCGGTGTGTGTTGGCATCTAAATGCTCATTTTGCTGTCGGTTTTCTCCAGTAGCACAGACGGACCTTTTTATGAAGTTCAGTTGTGTCTTTTCTCTTGGTGGATTTTTTTCTCCCTTTTCTACCTCTGTGTTCTCTGTTCTGTTGGCGTTTCTCTAGGGTGTGAGCTCTGACCTTTCATGGCCCTCTACATCTCTTCAAGGAAACTGCTTCTGTTTCTCATCCTTGTTTGCAGCTATAGCAAATAGCTGCTACAAACGTGTTTCTCCTTGACTAAAAGATCTCCTTCATTTGGTTCTTGGGGGTGCATAATTTCAGTTATCTTCGTGTAAAGGGTTATTCCATCAGAACCCGTTATTTGGAAAAAGTTAGCAAATAGTGAGTTTTGGCTGCAGTTTGCTTCTCTGTCGTCTTTATACTTCTGTCTGATTTATACTTTCCTCTGCACTTACAGTGCTTGTTTCTTCAGTGAGGTAAATGAAGTCATGGTTATTACAAAAGCATCTTCTGTTAAAGTTTCCTTAAGGGAGTTATTGTGTATTGCTTCCTCTGTTTCTGCATCCAGGCATCTTTTTCTTCTTTGCTAGTAAGCTTTTACAAATATTTTTGCAGGCATACAATTTCTGAAATAAACGATTTTATTTGGTAGGATACGAGTGTGTACTTCACATCTCTGTGACCTGGCAGTTAGTAGTTGTTGGCGGGTTACTGCAGTGTCTCTGAAATATCGATGCTATATAGATATTCAAGTGACCTTGTAAGCTTGACTGGAGAAAGTCTCCTGAAGCTTAGAGACAGATTAGGGCAAGTCAGGAATATTTGAATAACACAGCTCTACAGATCTCTGAACAAATTCTTGTTGAACTGGAGAAGTCGTGTCAGTGAGGAAACACTTCAGTTTCAGCTGCAGAGCACTTAGAGGTATGAGCACATGCTTCAGCAGTGGGTACTGAAGTAGGTAGTTAGGAGTCAAGCTCTGTGTACCTGTAGATGTGAAACACAGAGAGACAGCTCTGGCATAGGCATCCAATACGTACTACACACGTCAGCTTTGGGCTTCTGAAAATTAGAACTGCATGCAATGTATTGACTTGTTAGTACTTTTCTTTAAGTTACTGTCGAGGCAGAAATTGCAACCTGAAAAACTTTGGAGAGGTGGAAGAATGAGAAGGCACTCCATTCTGGGGATAGCTTGTTGCTGTGGGGATATGGGGCATTCTGCAGTACTGCAGTATGGGGCTGTTTATTTTTTATTCCGAAGACATCTTCTGAGCCTTCCTCTGTGTAAAGAGATCTGTGGTTGGATTAACTTTAAAGATTTATTTTGTGAAACCAGTATTTGGAAAGGTAACTATAAGTTAGTAGTCCTTATTTGACTATTTTATTTCACAGATGAGAAATTAAAAGTATTTCCGTAATTGCCACCAGATATGCTTTCCCATTTCTAATCATGTATTTAAAAACACTTTTGAAGCGTTAATCTCCTTTTTCTCTTGAAATATCAGATGACATTGGTTGTTTACCTTTGCTGGAGAGGTCTCTGGATAACTTAATATGCTGATTTCAAATGAAAATGTCCATCTGCAGTATTAAATTTTAAGCCTGATTTGTTGTTTGTTTGTTTATTTGTTTTCTATTTCAGGAAGAAAATAATCAAGAAATGTCTACCAATTTAAAGTACCTTTCCTTGGGCATCCTGGTTTTTCAGACCACAAGTTTAGTGTTGACAATGCGTTACTCTCGGACACTGAAAGAAGAGGGACCTCGTTACTTGTCCTCTACTGCAGTAGTTCTTGCTGAACTTCTGAAGATTTTGTCCTGTGTTCTACTGGTCTACAAAGACAGCAGTATGTGTTCAATTTTGCACCAAGTAATTTTCTTAATCGATATCTGTATTGTAATGGCAACTGCAAGGCAGCCATGAGAGTATAGGCTCACAAAACATTTTGCTTTCTCATTAAAGAGACAGCATTGGGAAGACTGTAGTCATACTTCACTTCTCAGCACACCCGATAGAATATTGTGTCTGCTGAAGCAAGTTCTCTTTAAATAACTATGCGTAATACTAAGGTGTACAGGAATAAATTTTCTGCTAGCAGCTTGAAGCTTGTTTTTTGCTCAGATATTTTAAGAAATTTATAAATAAAAGTAGGACAAAATGAAAAGCTGTGTGTCTGAAGCATGAATGATAATGTAGAAGCCTATAACTAAATTACGCAGGTACAGGAGGGGAATAGCAATTTCATTAATACAAAAAGAAGTGCAGTTTTAAGCTAAAAAAAAAAAAAAGGATGTTTGGATTTACTCTCATTTTGTACATTTTATACTGCATTTATCCAGTTCCTTGACATATGCATTAGGTTTTCAACAGTTTAAAAATATCATTGCATATTCATAAATATTGATGATTCTGTAGGCTCTTAAACATGTGCATTGTAGGCGGCACTCTTTTAAGTTATCAGCTTCAAATATGACTATGAATAAGTTTTATTTTAACATCAATTGAATAATTCATAGAATCATAGAATATCCCGAGTTGGAAGGGACATACAGGGGTCATCAACTCCAACTCCTGGTTCCACACAGGACCACCCAAAAATCAGACCATACGTCTGAGTGCATTGTCCAAACACTTACTGAATTCCAGCGAGCTCAGTCCCATAACCACTTCCCCTGGGGAGCTCGTTCTAGTTCTGATATTCCAGGCTACACCAAGACATTTTTCAGGTTTATGAAAGACAATTATGTAGTATTTTGGGTTCGTGATAGCAGTGATAGATATAAAAAAGGGGAAATTATTAATCTCGAAGAACAGAACATTGCTCTTTATTTTTTTCCCTTCTCCATTTAGTCCATGAGTCTATTTCTGTGTTTCTTTGGCAGAGTGCAATTTACGGACCCTGAACAGAGTGCTACATGATGAAATTCTTAATAAGCCCATGGAAACTCTTAAACTTGCCATTCCTTCAGGAATTTATACTCTTCAGAATAACTTGCTCTATGTAGCATTGTCAAACCTAGATGCAGCCACATACCAGGTACTGTACATCTGGATTGCTCTGTAAGTTCCAAAAAACAAACATGAATTATGTGGTAATAAGTGTTTCTGGTTCTTTTAGGTTACATATCAACTGAAAATTCTTACCACAGCTCTATTTTCTGTGTCCATGTTAAGCAAGAAATTGGGTATATACCAGTGGCTGTCGTTAGTAATTTTGATGACAGGAGTGGCATTTGTGCAGGTAAATAAATGTGATATGTTTACTCAAGGAACGTGCATTTCTATACTGATTGTACAGCTTCCTGACTGTAGCAGCTGCACACCGGTACTGGGGTACAGCCAGGAGCTACAGACCACAACTGGCCACGGCTGGAGGACACCAGAAGTGGTTCAAAGGCAAAAGACAGTAGCTCCTCTTGAGTTCTTGTGACTTTGGATTAGCCTGCAAGTAACAGCTATAAAAGTATTTGTAGTGCCCTTCTGACATTAGCAGTTTGGATTTACAGATCTTCTGTGACAGCACAGTCCTGCTGCTCACCTTATGATGTATGGTTTCAGCATGGCAAATTGACTTGAATTTTTTCAAGAGCAGAATGTTTTCCAAATGTTGGAGGCATAGGAATTTGTAGTTTTTAGAGGGATTGTGGGATAAGAGACTATTTAAGAGTTTTTAGCGGATTTTAGGGTATTCTAGAAATTTTTATTGTAAATCTTAAAGATTAAAAGAAAAACTAAGGATTAAATTTTATGGATTTTTCCAATTTAATCACTAAAAATAAGAGCAAAACATCCTGACAGAAATTAACAGACTCTTCAGTATGTTTTTGTCTATTGCACTACATTTTTTTCTGTTAGCATTAGATACATATTTCACAAAGTTTAGTTTGTTTTAGTCATGAAGGAGATGCACATACCTAAGACAATTCATCACATCTTAAAGACAGCTGGGCTAAGTGGTGTCCTGACTTATAGTTGTGTATAGAACTTATAGTTGTGTATAGAAAAGGTAACCAACTGACAGGTGGCAAAAGTCAGTGACAATGAATGACCAGGATGAGTTGTGCTGGAATTCAGGGTTGGTGCTGGCTTATACAACACGGCAAGTAAAATCCTGGGCCTGTTTAAGATGATGGATTTTCTCCCCGTTGAGGCACAACTATACTCCTTACAAATATATAGTAAGAAAATCTATGTCTTTGCAGTTCTGTAGAATTATTTGTGATGCAAATTACAGAAGTTTGCTAGCATTGATTGTCTGCATTTAGTAATTATTATTGTTGCTTAAAAAAATAACTTGCATTCTGTAGATGCTCGTGACTTGATTTTAACAGTAAGTTTGAATAACTGTTTTTACATCCAGTGGCCTTCAGACTCTCAAGCAACAGCTGCTAAGGAGCATTCAGCAGGATCTCAGTTTGTAGGCCTGATGGCAGTTCTTATAGCATGCTTTTCTAGTGGATTTGCAGGCGTTTATTTTGAGAAAATTTTAAAGGAAACTAAGCAGTCTGTGTGGATAAGAAACATTCAGCTTGGTAAGTTTAATTTTAGTTATCTCTTAGAGCAGGAATGCTGCATTCTGATTTAAAATAAATGCGCAAAAATATGAAATACCAAAACCATGTAGTGGTCTGCATAAATGTACTTCAGAAATGAGTATTACGCAAGATAGAGTTCTAGGAATTGCTTTCTGCTGTCAACCTCGTTCTTGATTTAACTTTTTTAAAGTGTTTGTAAGTTTTCACAGAATCTGTCAATTGAATTTTACTTAATATGCTGTACAGAATATTATCTTATGCAGATTTTGTGTATGCTGTGTGTCTTTGGCACAGATTAATCAGATAAGTACATATAGTATCCTTTCCTCTATATTTTTTCTTTTTGTTGGAGAGTTCAACATTAAACATGGAACATTTAAAATAAAATATGTTCCTAAATAAATGCCTTGAGACCTATTTTAAAATAGAGATTTTTTTCTCTTGTCTGGATAGGCAGTTTTTATAGGCTGGCAATTTTAATACAAGAAAAAAGCTTCATGTTTGTGAATAAAGGTGAGGTAATGAATTTATGATTATTTCAGTACAAAGATCAGTTTGTTTTAATTGTCTGAATAATCACCAAGGAACTGTATATACATTTGTACAAACATCCTAACTTTTAATGTTCCTAACTATTGTGTGCCTATCAATAAGGGAATGCCTTCTCTTTCCAAAGTAGTTCTGCTAGAGCCTAGATATTAATGCAGCAGAGTTAATTTCAAGACACCTCAGTGTATCCTTCCTGTGAGTGCCAGGTAGCTACTCACTTAAGACATTGTCATTCAGGAGCAAGTCAGTCATAAGCAAGAGCTTAAGAGCTTTGAAGTAGAGCTTTACTTAAAACACAGACAACAAAAAAAACTTACAACAAACCTAATTTTCATTTTCATATCCTTAGTGATTGTAGAAAAAATGGAAATAAAAGTTGGGTAGTTTTTTAAATACATACCAGTATCTTATTAGGAATATGTAAGTAGTTGCTTTATCATTGCTCTATCTCAGCAGATCAATCAGAAAAAAAAGAGAAGTAATTAGTTTAATGTGAATCAAATCTGAATTTTTAATTACGTTTACAAAAAAGTATTTTGTGTCAAGTGGAAGGTTTTATTTCACTCAAAACAATGTCCTTCTTTTCAGATGGAAGGAAATGCAATGAAAATAGCGGTCAACTTTTTACAGAATGGAAAGGAATAGAGTCTAGATCAGTCATAGAGGAGATGTCTCCATCACTTTCATTCCTGAGAGGATTACAGAAAACTTCCAACCTAACAGTAGAGAACCATGCTCACCAAATTATTAACTTCTTAATCTCATCTCAGTTGCTTCTTTTGACATCATCTCTGCTCCTAAACTAGGTGAACTGATATGTCACCTCATTGCAGTAGAAAGCAATGAAAGATATGCATATGAAAAACTCCTAGTGGAGACAAAACTTCTGATAAGTGTAGAAAATTGCTTTTTAAAAGAAATTATCTATCTGAACATTGATTGCATTTGGATGTGGTGATGTTGCAAGTAGCATTCCTATTATAAAATCAGATGTGTGAGAGCAGTGCTTGAGGACAGGAAACCTGTTTGCATGTTTTTCACAGGAAACTTTTAAATCAATCTTGTACTTCCAGGATTCTTTGGCAGCATATTTGGACTGATGGGTGTATATATATATGATGGAGAGCAACTGTCAAAAAATGGATTTTTTCAAGGATATAATAAACTTACTTGGATAGTTGTTGTTCTACAGGTAAGATATGTTATGTTTCTGTGATTTGGAGATTTACCCTTCTATAAATGGCAGGGGAAATTAATGAGTGTAGGTGATGCTACTGGGATGTCTATAGTCAAAAGTCTGATGAGCACTATTAGAAAAAGCTTCCAAATAAAAACTTGGAAAATTCAGAGCGGGTATGTGATTGTTGTGCAACATAAAGTGATGTAAGCATTATTTCATTTGCAGTGCTTAAATATATATATATATATATTTCAAATACATATGTGCCCTTTCTCTTACAGCTAAAAATGTACAGTACAAGTGTTTTCCGCTAGTTTTAGTAATGGTAGTATGATAAACAACTTCTTTATTGGGGAATAAAGAGGATTTACATAACATAAAACAATTGTAACGTTTCTAGACGTAGACAAAGGCTTTTCCTAAAACATGACTATTTTGTAAACGTAGATACTCTCAGTGGAATTATCATGTGGCAAATCCAAACTTCATTATTTTTCAGGCACTTGGAGGCCTGGTGATTGCTGCTGTTATAAAATATGCAGACAACATTTTAAAGGGATTTGCAACTTCTCTCTCTATTATACTTTCAACATTGATCTCCTATTTCTGGCTTCAAGATTTTGTCCCTACAAGGTAAGAATTATTTTTCACATGTATGGAAGAAAGCACCGATTGAAAGCTTAATGCTTATCAGATATAACAGCAACAGTAAATAAATGAAAACAAGCTAAGCCAGCCTTATAAAATAGTTAGATTCAACTTCCACAGAAAAAAATAGTTTCATACCATAACTAGTACTGAAACTTTGTAGTATACTTACCAAGATTAAGTTTTTTGTAAGATAGAGCCCCCCACAGATAAGGAATAATTGAATCTCAAGTCTCAGCTTATGACAAACCTCTCTCTTCCAGGCTCCGTATTCTTTTCTTTGCATCTGCTCTCCCTCTCCTGAGTTTGTTCAGCTCATTCCTCTTTAAATCTGATGCCCGCCTTGCACTGTGTTTGGCTCTGCTCTTGGAACCAATTTCTCCTTGGCTGTCTGTTCTGAGTAAGACTGGGACCAAGGGATTACCCTTGTTCATTAGTTGTCTTCTAAATTGACATATCTTCCACAAGTCACCTCATTGCAAGATGACTTATGACTGAACAACAGTAGTGAATGATCATCTATTTATACTGCTTTACATCCAATCTCTAAACAGTCCTATAAGAGATCATTCCAATCATAGACACAAAATGATGCTGCAGTGATTAGTAGGCACCCAAAAGCCCAAAGCCAGGGTGGTGTTGGGTTTTTTTTTGTTTGTTTGTTTTGGTTGTTTTTTTTTTTCTAAAAACAGTACTCTATTAAAGACCTGACTAAGGAGAGAAAAATGCTACGTACTTCTGGGTGCAATACACCAAGTTTTGTGGATGATATTTTAGGATCTGTGTTTTGTGCATGGATAGATTGTTTAATGATTGTCTTCTTGAGGTATGGAGTGTAAAAGTAATATTCTAATTTTCAAGTATATAAATAGGATTTTGCTTATAGTGAACATAAATTTGTCATCTATACTACACATTCAAGGTATAAAAATATTTCTGATATGAACTTTTTACCCAGAAGTAATATAAGCAACGTTAGCAGGAGTTTGTTTAAACTTTCAAAAAAGGAACCAGAGTTAACTATTGGGGCTTAAAAATGGGACGTATCAGACTTAAATTCTAAATAGCCTCCTATTAAAATAAATGGGGGAAGTGGTATTAGAAGTTCTGTGTGCTCAAATAGAAATTAATAAGTAACTTGTCAGCCTCTGCAAACAGGATGAAAATGGAAATTGCTGAATAATTAAATGAAGGAGAGCCAACTCACAGCATATAAAATTTGAATCCATCTCATTTAATAAAACTTACTATTTAGTATGTTCTTATGCCAACTGAATTTATGTGAACTTCCTAAGTGTTCCTCTCTCTTGAATAAGCATTTTTGATTGGGATAGTAGCGTAAAATGCTTAAGTTTTTGAATGTCCTGCAATAGATCATGTCTGAAATAAGCAAACTCTGTTCTCTGGAGGATTATCAGTCACGTACCACAGTTTTTTTAGTGTTTGGTTCAGAAAGGGTTGTCAGCAGGGTTCTTTTCTTAAAGGTGTACTGATAACTATTGAAACAACTTGAAAGGCCTCTTTGTCACGACGCAAAAGGTGTCTTTATTATCTTTTCCTTACATAAATACTCTTGTAGCTGCCAAAACTGAGTATAGACTGACTTGCAACTGGTTCTTGGGCAGCAGAAACTAGTTTTTAACACAAGTTTGGATATCAAAGCTACGTTTAGCTCCAATGGGATGATGTATATCAGGTGTTAAAAATGGCTGGGTGGCTACAGTAATTGCACTTCTTTAGCTTCTGCTTGCATTTTGCATAGAGCTTTAGTCAAAAGGAATAGAAATGAAAGACCAGTCTGATTACATTTGACAGTTATTCCATG
The DNA here is from genome assembly GCA_016647715.1 of Pavo muticus. Taxonomy (NCBI): domain Eukaryota; kingdom Metazoa; phylum Chordata; class Aves; order Galliformes; family Phasianidae; genus Pavo; species Pavo muticus. The sequence continues at coordinate 2,161,422 of JACDJE010000086.1, read as the reverse complement.
AAACTATGTTTAATTTTCAGAATATGTCAGTATAATGATAGGCTACTTTGCTTATCTGGATGCGGATCTTTTATTTCTACTTTTTCCGGCATTCTTCTCCAAGAAATACGTGGGCATTTTTTCATTGTAAATATAATTTATTCTTTCTATGTTCCCACAGGATTGATGTCCTTTCTTTGACTGTACATAAAATCATGTTAACTAAAACCAGCTAACTTTTTTTTTTTCCTTCCATTCCTATTCTATTCAGTGTCTTTTTCTTCGGAGCCATCCTTGTAATAGCAGCTACTTTCCTATATGGTTATGATCCAAAACCTGCAGGAAATCCCATTAAAGCGTAGCTGACTTCATCAACCTGCTTCTCAAGATCATGCACTGGGGGCCTTGCTAAAAATGGCATGTGGAAGGTGCCGTTGTGCGCTGCAAGGAAAGGATTGCTACCCTGAATCTAGTGAAGACATTTTTATGAGTAGTTTTGAACAGCCAAAGGGGTTAAAGATGGATGACGATACTGTCTGTGACCGGTGGAAAAAAATGACAGGGGAAAGCCCAGTGCAACTTGCTAATAAAAACTTGAAACGAACAAAAAGTTTCCAAGAAACTGCAATTAGGAATGTTTACAGCTTTGACCTGGGATTGCATCAAAAGAATTTACTGTACTGACTGCTGCACTCTGTCCTATGCACTCTTTGAAAGAGCACATGACAACATTGTCAGATTGTATGTTTTTGCAATTTGACTATATTTAATGTTAGTACATGTTTTTAACTGTTTGTCTATTTACATGAAGTCAACTGAATGCACATCATTGTTCTAAAGTGATGGTTCTAATTAGGTATTCCATATTAAAACTATAAAAATTGAAGTATGATTGAAAGACATTTTCACAATAACAAATATTTTTGTATTTTAGAAGGCTGATTTAATAACAGAGATCTGTGTTCTGTTGCTTATGTAAAGCTATTGTAAGAATGTTAACATTCTCACCGGTACGCAAAGGGAGAAACTGAGAATGCAAGCTGGAAATCTGTGTTGATACTCCAGCCATTGTGAGGATAACCTGTAGTGATCCAGCAGAGGCAATAACTCTGTGAGCACAGGACACAGTTTGCTGCAGAAATCTGGCACTATGAGGTGGGTTATAATGGAGTGCTTGCTCAGATGTAATGTGCGTTGTTTTTTTTTTTATTGATTATAAATCAACTTACTGGTAGAACTCCTAAAGTAGAATGTAGTGTGGGGTTTTTTGCTTTTTTTTTGTTTCCTTTTTTTTCTTTTTGCTTTAAATATTCCCTGAGGATTTTTTTTTTTTACCTGCAATTAAAGAAAAAAAAAAGCCCATAATAAACATTTTAAATGCATTTTTTGTTGTCTGTTACAGCTGCACATTGAGCCATTGTGGTATATTATCTGTGTACTGTACTGTATTTTATTACAGAGGCTTTTTTTTTTTTTACAATTGTTGTTTACTCATGAGCTCTCAAAGGCTGTCTCAGTACATTTGTATGTAATGGCTTAATTAGAGTTGTTATTATTAATTTTGCTCTGGGAGTCCTTGAGCTAACAGACCAAAATGGATTCTGTGGGGCTATTCAGTCTAGTAGTAGAATTACTTTAATAGGAAAGAGTATGAAAAAGTACTGAATTGTGCAATAGATAAATATAAAAGCATGCTGTTCTTTAAGTACTTGCATGTAACCAACTGAGAAAGAAACACACAAAAACAGTGCCAGAACAGTAAACAAACAAAGAAAAGGCTTAAAAATCACTTGGTTTTAGGAGACCTATTCACAATGGATATTAATGTAGGTGACTTCTTACCTATTCATTACATATGTAAATGTATACATTATACAAAAACATATCAGTAGTCCCTGCCCATTCAGCTAAGTGTTAAAAACGTTTGTTGTTGTTCTTTTTCCTCTGCTCTCTCTCACTTCTTTCTTGTGCTAATGAATATGATGTGAAGAGAGAGCTGTTTCAAAACATTTACCAAAGTACCTCAGTCTGTTTTCCACAACAACTCAGTCATGGATTGCAAAGAGAGGATTCTCTAAGAGGACTCTGAGATTTTTAATTAAATATTTAATTAATATTTAATTAAATATTGTAAAAGAAAAAGGAAAAAATCTACTTTTATCAGCCAAGTAAAAATAGTCTTTTCTTTTGTTGTTGATGGCATGAATTATGTCTGTAGCATCAGAGCAAGAGAGTGAAGAAATTTCAGAGTTATGCCAAGGGCTTACTAAACTTTCTGAACTGTGAATCTACCCCAGCATGCCAGAATTGCAAGAGCTATGTTACTCTGTAGTTAAAATTATCTAATAGTACCCTAAATTGGCATCCTACTTTAATATTAACGTTTCACCTATAACGCTCAGTCTGCCAAAGTGAAAATGACATTTAGTCATATCGTGTCTGAAATGCAACGTGAGGTCAGATGTATGCAGATGTATGCAGTGGTTCACAGCATTGCTCAGTGCAGAATGGGAGGTATGCATGACTGAAACGATTTGACAAGTGTTGTAGTAATATTTGCCTACACAATGGTAATACTTTTAATTTCATGAGCCACAAATCACAGTAGTGGAAATGTTCAGGTCATATAATTGGATACTTTGTTGAGGAGTTTCTCAAAAATCAGGAGAAGCAGATTAAGAATGTAAAACCAATTGCATAGAAAGGGACCAAATAGGCCAAACGATTACACAGTTTTAATATATCAGGTGCATCAAGTTTGTCTTTAAGCACTAGCTTTTAGGAAATAACAGGAATATGTGATCTTTGCTTTTGAATAGGATGTCGTCTTACAGCCTTGGGAAACCGTGTATGTACTGTATTAGGGATCAGTAACATCTGTCTGTAGATAAAGGACTGTCAATTTTCAGTCCATTAAATTTTCTAGCAGAAGGGTAAATCTCTTTATGTGCTTGTGACTGTAAAGGAAATAAGAGTTTGCTGTTTTAGCTGCCTTTCCTCAGCTGTTTACAGATCCTGAGGGCCCTGCAGGCTGAAAAGCATTATTCTGGAGAGAGGGAAGGCGCTGCGTGCCTCTTGTGATGGTGAAGGATTTGAGGAAGATTGAAACTGTTACAGAAATCAATCAATCTGAGAGCATAGGTGTGTTTTCCCTTTGGGATACTTTGGATCTGAGGAAAAAGAAGTTTTACTTCTATCGTTCATTAACTAACCAAAGAAACAGAGCTCTGGGAAGCAGGGAATAGCGTGCTTTGTTTGCCCTAAAAGTGGTCTGTAGGAGTATAACTTTCCAGAAATGAACTTGTCTTTCTGATCTATGTTTCTGAATTTAAGACAATGGATTTTCTAGTTTAGTTGTATACTTAGGAGGCTAATCCGTACTCAACAGAATTTTATTTAAATATTTATAAAGTTATAGCTAGGTATTTATTTGCATAATTTGAATTATGTCATTTTTTTAAAGGCTTACGTAATAGGATTACTAGTATTTATTGAATACTTGGATACTTAGTAGGGTTGTGTTGTTTGTTGGCTTGTTTGAATCTCTGGGATACGTGATAAATGGTGAAATACCAGTAAGCTATTTAGAACTTTGTTCAAAGCAAAATAAATCATCAGTTCAGTGGTGAAAACTCTTAAATCTAACATGGTAAGGTAAACTTTCCTTTAAGCATTGTATTTTTGTGCTGTCCACAAGTGCCCAGTTATCTTTTTCTCAAAGAATTCTGATAACTGTATAGTTTTATGAAAGTTCTTTGTTTTAGACAAACTGCAACAAAACTTACCTTTTTGTTTGCTTTAATAATAAAAGATAGATTTGTGTTCTATTTCCTGCTTGTACAAGATAATACCTGTTTATACAATAACTTTTTAAGACATCTGTTTTACTTTTTTTCTCAAAGAAACGATTATATTTTGTTAGCATATACTTATGTTTCAGTTATTCATGTGGTCCTTTTTCAGATTTTTAAGAGTATGTGATCATTTTGTGTTCCTGACTTAGTTTTATGGCTGTAATTCGAGAGACTGTAATAGATTTTGTTAAATTGTTTTAAAATTGATAAAAGATACTTTGCATTTCTTATGGCTTTTATTGTCAGTAACTTTCATCTTTTAATATATTTCCTCATCACCCGTATGTTCTGTTGTATATAAGCAATTGTCACTTACAGATTTGAAGTTGTTACTCATTGTGTGTTTCTTGCTGGATATTATGAGGGAGGTGGATGATTGTTTCCTTCCCTTTGTAAGAATGAGATTATTTTAACAAGTTAGCTGTATGTGTGTGTACATAGGCGGGTGTGTGTGCCTGTAGTGTGGTGCTACACCATATCTCTGGGATAAGTGTACCCTTACTTTTGTTTTTATTGTTCTGTGCATCTTTAATGCTGATTTTTTTCTCCTACAGGAAGTTATTTGAACTAAAGAGTTCTTCTCTTTCCAGGTGAGCTCACTATATATTTTTAGATATCTAGAATTAGGGTTTTTTAGTGGAAAAAATGCAAGAAAATGAGTGGGATGAATTAGATGATAACTTCTGCTCCAATTACTGTGAATCCAGATTTCCTGTTCAGTTAGATTTTCACCTTTGCCTAATTATTTCCTGCTAGGTGAATTTATAACTCTGCAGGAGCAAAAAGAAGTCTGTTCTGAGGTGCAGTTCAGTGCTCGTTCGTGACTGACTGCTACATATTTGCATCCAAGAGTAAAATTTGGCCATGACGTTTCTGATTTGTGCCCGTAGTCTTCCATTCTCATTTCCTTAGCATAGCTGAGTAAGAATCGCTTATGTGCTAAACATATATTTGTTGCTATAACTAACTCTTCTATTAGATTTCTGAAGTTTTCTTTACTGTCAATGTATTTTAAACTAAGTTTTAAATATATGAGCCGAAATATAAATTGTGCATTCAAGCTTCGTGGCAAAATTTTTATGGTAGAGTTAGGATTTTTTTATACGTTGATCTGTGTATAACTGCACTGAATACAATTCTAATACACGGTGTTTCCCAGCAGTTTCCTACTTTGTATGAAAGGTTGAACAGTACAGTGCAGGTGTTTGGATGTAGCAGTCAAAACTTTTGCTTTTTTTCTTCAGGAGACTAAATGTTTGTCAGGAGTTTGTCTCGGTTAAGTCGTGGTAGAGCGAGTTGTGTCAGGACTTACATGGGAAAGTGGAGTTTGCAGTTTGAAGGTATGTGGCTGGCTGCAATTCGCAACAGCAAAAGCAAGTTGTATTTATCCTGAAGCTTATTCTAAATCTAGGAATTCTTTCTAAAGCCATCTTTTCAGTCTACATAAGCAAACTTGGTGTTTATCTTAATGTGCATTTATTTTTGTATAGTGACATGGATAACAGAGGATGGTCTAATTACATGTATGAATGAAAAAATAGCTGTTTAATCAGTGTAGTCACAAAATGTCTTTGCTGCCATCTAGTTGTGGTAACCTTTGTAACCTTTAATTCCTTCTATACGATACATGTTTGCATGTGACTTGCCCACCAAAATGTGGCAGCACTCTTTCCGAGGAGCGGACTTGAAGCCGTGCCAAAATCTTAGGTCCCTATGGAGCGAGAAACCGTGGAGCATGGGATTTTTCCACAGAATTGTCACATACTTGACATAATTTAATTAAGACGTGTAGCAAATGACTGGTAATAGTAGTCTCTCCGCGGGTAGCCCAGTAAGTCTGCTCTGTGCATCTTGAACTGGATTGCTGCTTGCTTGTGTCTCCATGCGAGACCAGAGTAAATCCGTGGACCTGAGGAGGGCTTTGCCTCATGATATACCAAGATAAAAGCTGCATTATGATGCTTTGTCTTAAGGCTAATGGTTTATTTTAAGCCCAGATGAGCTTAGGTGGCAGGTAATTTGCAGCTCTTTGCTAACATAACGCTGCTGTGCTGTAACTGAGGGAGAGAGCAGGGCTGTGCTGAGGGTGGCGGTCAGCATCGCAGCCACTGTCAAGGACGGGGAATGTAAGGACACGGTTTTGAGAGAAACCGGGCTGTCGTAGGAGCTGGGGGTACAGCAATATGTGGAAATAGGGATGGAAGATGGAAGACCGAATGGGGAAAATGCTCCGTGGAAGAACACGGAGAAAACACTGGTATGGGGACAGAGGCGCCGCAGAGAGCTGCACCTGGGTCTGTGCCTGTAGTGTTGCTGTGGGCGGTACCATGTTTGGTGCTGTCGGACATGAGCAGATAAATCAGCTGCAGATCAGTAAAAGCGGCAGGTAAAGAATAGCAGTATGTTTTTCTCAAGGATGTTCTCCAGCAGTGGCTGTATTGCCCTGGAGAAGCTGAGCCCTGCCCGTTCCCTGCTAGCAGCGTGCTGAACTGGAGCCCGAGGTGGCCTGCTGATTTACAGTTATTAAATCCTTTGTAAGCAGAGTTAAAAACTTGACAGTAAGAACGCAGAATGCCTGCAGGTTGGATTTGTAAAATGGGTTATCTCTGTGGTTCCATCCCTTGGCCCTCGAAGTGTCCTCGCACACCTGACAGGCGTACCCGAGAACCGCCTGCGGTTGCTGCTTTTCCTCGGACTCCCGGAGCGCGAGGGGCGGGCGGAGCTGGGCGCCGGGGCCTGCTGGAGGCAGAGGCAGCCGGAGCCGGGGAGAGGGAGGCGACGCCGAGCCGGTGCGAGTAAGTCTCGGTGCTGCCGGGAGGCGCGGAAGGCCGCGCGCGTGCAGCGACGGGGCGGCGACGGCCGGGACACGGCGCTTGCGCGCGGCTCCGAGTGGCTCGGGGCCGGGGTTGAGGCGGCGGTGGCGCCGCCCGGCGCGCGCGCGGCCGAGGTGGTGCGCCCCGGTCACGTGATCTGTGCCGACCAATGGGGCGATCGCGTGATGCGCGGCAGCGGCTTCGCTGGGGCGGCGGGCCAAGATGGCGGCGTGTGCCTGACGGGTGACGGCGGTCGCGCGGGAGGGACGGGCAGGCCCGGCTGTGGGGAGGGTCCGCTCTGCCCCCGCTCCCTCCCGGGGAGGATGGTAAAATGACCCAGGGGGGGAAGAAGAAGAAACGCGCCATGAACCGCAGCATCATGCTGGCCAAGAAGATCATCATTAAGGACGGAGGGACGGTGAGGCCGGGCGGGGCCAGAGGGCGGCGGGGGGGGGGGGCTGACGGGAGGTGCCGGCGCGGGGCGGCACCCGGCCCCGCTCTCGGTTTGCGCCGCGCTTCCCCCGGTGCGGCCTCGGCGCGAGGAACGGCCGTGAGGAGTGGCGCGGAGCGGGTTCTCTGTAGGCGCGCTAACCGCGTCGTCTCGGGAGCTGGGAGCAGTGCGACACCTGCGGCTGTCCCACGGCGCGGCCCAGCAGAGCGCGCGCGGAACCCGAGCGGGGCCGGGGGACGGCACGCGGCTGTCCCGTCACGCGCCGTCCTCTGAGGGAATGGCCGGAGCGCGGCCGGGGCTCTGCTGCCGCTCCTCCGACGGCCTGCCCTCCTCCTGGTGTGCAGGTCTTTATTTGGGTGCTTGACTTTAGGATCCTGTCACCCGTTTTGGCAGCTAGAGCTTGATCTTGTATCTGCTCTGTCAGTGGTGTTGCTGACGACACATCGTCGCCTGTGGATCTTTTTTTCTGCTGTGCAATACTGTAGATTGGATGCGTGCTCTTCTAATACGGTGTTATTATTTCAAGAAAGTCTTGAATGCAGAGAGGCATCAGCCCCTGGGGGCCTTCACTTACTCTGCGTGGAAGTGATGGAGTGAGGGCAGGTGTTGGTGTGGCTTGTGTGCACATTTACTGTAGAGCGTTAAACGCACCTTTTAGAACAAGCAGAGGGCTTGTTACATAATAGTGCACTTCGGAATGAATTCTCTGTGGAATGAGCAGTCACTGATTAAGATACGGCGTTTCAAAGTGCCCTTCATCTTTCAACTAATATTTGCTGAGAGACAGGAAGGGGTTGTATATTTTTAAAGCTTTCAAGGTACCTGGTATAACATCATTATAATGCCAGCAAGAACTTAATTATGCCTGGATTGCCATTGTTGTTCAGTGCTGGAACATCCTGTCTGGTCCTCCGTGCCCAGTCTTCCTGGTTTCTTTGTCTACCCAACGTGCTATGGGACACGATAGGAAACAGGTAAATGAAAAGGGCTTGTGTCTTGAACGTGCGCAGTTAGCAAACCAGTCATTAATCTAGCATCTGAGTGTACAGTTTCCAGCCTCACTGGTTTATTTTGAAGCTGTTTCACATCAAAGAAAACTCAGTGACTCTCGCCTGCGAGGGCATGCGGCTGCTTAATAAAGCACTGTCATGGGGTAAATAGTTTATTGATGAGGAACTTAATTTATTGTCACTTCTATTTACTGATCTTGATGTTCAAAGAGAGGGATTAAAAAAAATTAAAAAAAAAAAAAAAAGCAAAAGGGGAAGAACCCACTTAGTGCCCCTTGTGAAACCTCTCCCAGCCCTGCAGGTCACACAGGGTCCCACAGCGAGGTGCTGGGCACTGCAGGCTGAGGCAGCTCGTGGTGCTGCTCGTGGTCTCACTGGTTGTGCCCTGGCCCCTGTGCAGACCAAAGCCACGCTGCCCCCAGCCTCTCCCTCCTGCTGCTTCTGTCCCTCTCGTCTCTTACCTGGCATGGGCAGGTTTGGGTGTATGTTTGATTATCCCTGTATTTTGGTGTTTACCACTGTATTGCTTATATAGAGGCTTTATAAACTCAGCTGGCTCAGACACCACGGGCTCTGGCTGATGTGCTCCTGGCACGCGGCATGTCCGTCCTGCCCGCTCCCACAGAGCTCAGCCTGCTGCCAGCGCCCTGCCAGCCCGGTGGTGCACCTGCACCTGGCGTGGGGCCGGCCCTGAGCCCCTGCTTCTGTCCTGAGCCCTGGCTGGCGTTAGGGGCGCGTTCAGCATCCTGGTACTCAACGTAGGATGGTTCTTCCTTAAGTATTAAGCTTGTGGAGATGGTAATTAAGTTTGTTTTCCTCCGTCATCTTAGCTGAACTATATAAAAGTTTGTGGAGGAAGCACACTGTGGCTGTCTGCATACTGTTACAAATAAGTAGTTTCAGCATTTCACTGGTAGAATTTGACAAGGATGACTGTGCCAGCAGTATCCCATAGAACTTCTCCCGGTATTTTTGTGTTACTCCTTGCAGTTCAGTAGCTGTATCACAGAAAGCAGCGTGTAATGGTGTTTGTTGTCAGGCTGACCAAAAGGAGAGGCATCACACTAGTTGTGTGGGTTCCTTGCTATTCATAATTTTGCCTTCCCTTACGACCTACTGGAATTCACCTAGAATAAGATTATGCATTTTTTAAGTACTCATTAAACAAATTAAGAGTTACACCTCATTTAGATGTGATTAGATTGCATCTGGTTTTGTAGGTAAGAACTACTAACTACCTGTGAGAAGCAGGCACTGGCAATAGAAAAGAAAGGCAGTTTAACTCGGTGATATAGTTGGCACTGGATGTTTGTTTCTGTCACCATAATGGCAGTGTGTGATGGGTGCTGCTTTGACAGAACGGGGATAGGTTTGACCTGTGGTACTTGGAAGGACGGGGTGGTTTGTTACGGCACCGCTGCCACCGCAGCATGGTAGCTGGTGGGGTGATGCGGCAACTTGAAAGCAATCCAGGGAAGATGAGAGTGAACATGATTTCCTGTAGCAGGCTGAGGCACTCAGCTGAGATTGTTACTTATGGTTTGTGCAGAGCCACATGAAATTTTAATCCAAAACTAAAATAAGGGTTGTGGGTGGAAAGGGCAAGGAATGGTGGGAAATCAAGATAATTATAGCCACTTTCTGTACCTATGAAGACTTAATTTACTGCAGTAAGATAATAAGACTGAAAAAATAGCGGAGATCTGTGTGAACACTTACTGAAGAGGGATTGGGAAAGAAAAATAGCACAATATGAAGGTACTTTTCTAGCTTACCTTTGGTGTATTGATACAGTTACTTTTTAAACTGTGATCTTTTTTAGCTGTAGGGGTGAATGGTCTTTGTGGCTTTCTGTATTTATTTCCTACAGTTGTTTAGAAGGTTTATATTTTTTCTGTTGAGAGAAACTGGAATCCAGAAAGAAAAGCTGGATATAACTTATGTACATTTTGTAATTGAAGACTCTAACGTTACCTAATTGTACCTCAAAATTGTAAGCACCTGAGGTTGGAAGGCACCTCCAGTGATTTCTGATTCACCAACCCAGCAGCTCCTGCAACCAGGGTCACTGGAGCAGTGTGCTGGGCTGTGTCCACCTGTATTGGGGGACAGAGATTCCGCAGCCTCACTAGGTGACCTGTTTCCACTTGGTGTCAAGTTTAAATCCAATTTCCTGTATTTTAGTTTGCGCTCTAGTCTTGTCACTGAGCACATGTGACAACACCAGGATGTGTCATCTTTCCTTCCTCCCATCAGACATTCATGCGTGTTGCTAAGGTCCTCCTCAGCCTCCTAGAGAAAGGAACCAAGGACTTTGGGCTGTGTGTTTGCTCAGTAAAAGTGCTGGGTCTCAGCAAGTCAGTGCCTTTGCTAGCAACACGTCTTTACGTGAAGCTGGGACAGTGGATGTTGAGGTGCGTTTTAAGGTGATACAACACACTGAAGACTTCTGACGAGTTATTTGTACTGAATTCTTATAAAAATGTGTAGCGCGCTGGCTCCCCAGTTTGCAAATGCAGAATTTTGTTTGACAAGTTAGCATTTTAGCATGTATGAGATGAGCAGGTTATCCCACCCACACTCTTCTTGTTCTCATCCAGAGCTGCTTCTAATCAGATCAGATCACCAAGGAATTTGAAGTTTCTTATTTTCAATCTGTTTTTCAGATCTCTTCCTACGTTTGAAGCCCATTACTAGCAGCATTTGGAAAACTGTCGGTTCTGTCCCTGAGATTTGCTTCTGGCGTCACTCTGTCGGTTTCTTTCTTGATTTAGAGTTACCAAGGTTTTGCATTTGGCCGTGGTGCCTTTTATTAACAGAAATAACACAGCGTTGGTTGGCACAGCGGGTAATTAGATGTTAGGGTAGCTGAATGTGGATACTACCATGTTCTGAAGTTAGGAAAATTTGATTTCCGTGCAGCATTGCGTGGGCTCCATTGTTTTTCTCAAGGAAGAAAAAAAAGTAGTCCTTCCGAGAGTGTTTCTGCTTTCAGTAGCACCCTTGTTTCCCAGACTGACAGTGTAAGCGGTTCATTCGTCTCTTTGAGATGAGAGCGCGCCTTGTGCTCCACAAAGCATTTAGGCACTTCAGCACATTAGGTTGAGCAACTCCTCTGAGATGTTCTGAGTTCTGTTTCATTTCTTAACCCTTCTGTTTACAGTGCTCAGATGCATTTCTCGTGACTATGACAGCTCGTCAGATGCTTTAATGACCTGTTTTTCCTCTTGTTTTAGCCTCAAGGAATAGGCTCACCTAGTGTCTACCACGCTGTGATAGTGATATTTTTGGAGTTTTTTGCTTGGGGACTCCTGACAGCACCCACTCTGGTGGTAAGTGATGTGCTTAAGTTCTTTCTTGCTGTTTGGGAAATGGGTAATTACTGCAAAGGCTTCAAATACCTGAATTAAATGAAAATTGTGCATCATCGAGCTGCTCTGTTATGCAAGTGAAAAGAGTTTTTTAATTTCTATACAGAGTCAGAAATTCAAAATTATTTAATTAAAGCAATGTAACACTGTGACAGGTGTTGATGTGGAACTGTGGTAACCCTTACTTGTGTTTTCTGACTCAAAACCTGAAGGACAGCAATGAAAGTATTTCTCCTTTCAAGAGGCTACAAGACATGGGCACGTTAGAAGCTAAAGGACAAAACAGCTTGAAATTTGGTAAAACTCTGCAGGTGTGTACGTAGGGAGCTCTTGGCTGACGCAGCTATGCTTTAAACAAGCTTTAGAGCAGGCCCTGTTACAACAAAGCCTCCCTATGACTAGTGTAAACATTCATAGCAGTGTTTGTACCAAATTCTTTTCTAGTGTAGTTGGTCGCTCTGTTTGGACTTGGCCTATTAAGTGACACGTATTTACTAATTCGATGGAACAAAGACTTGAAGATCTCCAAGCGAACCCCACGTAAAATGCAGTCTTGGTGCACTTGGAGCTGTTGTTAACCATGAGCAGACTCTTGGATATAAATTCTATGTCAACCACTGCATGGAAACCATCTTGGGTAGCACAAGTCAGACTGGAGATGAGTGCCTGTTTAACCTGCCTGCCTCAGCTGTAGTCTCTGAACTGGGAGAGACGCTTCAGAATGGTGTTGTCCTCTGCCTGCCCATCCGCCCACAGTCAGCAGCAGCATGTGGACAATTCGGGTTGAAATCATTCTCCAGGTTTTCTGTGTAGCGCTCTGCTTAGGTTTCAGATATTGAGCTTGGCTGAAATGAATGGTTCCCGAAGTGCTGAAAGAACTGCAGCCTCCATCAAGTAAAGCTAAAACCTCGAAGTCAGGTTACAGGAAAAAGATGTGCACTTTGGTATTTTACAGCTAAAATACGGATAGACCATACCTGTTATTGAAAGGGAGGCTCCGCTATACTTAATGCTTATCAGTGATGCATAGTGAATATCCACAAAGTAGGATACTTTTGTCATTGAATTTACTCTGCTGTTCCTTGCAAAGCAATAATGGGGAAGGAGCCTACTTAGCCATTTCCCCCCTTTGATAAATTGTGCCTATCTGAGGTGACTGATTTAATGTATTTGGAGTATTCGTTCTGTGTAATTTCAGTAAGTATCTTATAACTGAGTTGTTGGATAGTTAACCTGAAAGTAATGGTTACTGAGTTGATTTTCCTTAGTGTTTTGTGTGGATTAATTTTGCATAATTTTGGCTGTCTTACGGTTAAAAATCTCTCTCTATAACCCATGAAAACAGAAAGTGCTGTGGGTGTGCCATACTGTAGAAGGCGGATGCACGATGAGCAATATTGATTGGTAATATTGTGTGAACAGCGGTGTTCAAATTTCTTTTCCAGGTTTTGCATGAAACCTTCCCAAAACATACATTTCTAATGAATGGTCTAATTCAAGGAGTAAAGGTAGGCTGACAGAAGTAAGCACAATTTCGGGTGAATGATGGGTGGGATTTAGAAATGACTGCATCCGATGAGAGAAACATTCCAGAGATTTTTCAGTATAGCTTTAATAGTATAAATAGAGTGTGAGAAAAAAGTATTGCCAACAAAGCTAAGATGTATCGTTTTACTTACAGTACTACTTTCTGTGTCTGACTTCACCAAATAAAAGGTTGTTGACTAACCCCAAATGACACACGTGGTGTTAAAACTTGTTGCTCCACTGGGATATTTTCAATTACGTTCACGTGAATTCCAAATATGTAAAACAAAACAGTTCCTAAAGCTCCTTGTATTGATGGATCATCTGTCTGGAGTTTTGTGTAGTTCTGAGATATTAAAAGTCAACTTACATGTTAGCAAATGTGGAGCAGGTTAGGGATGCTTGACCATGCTGCCTTTGTGCTGCATTGTAGTCGTTAATTTCAGTAGAAGGAGAGCCTGCTCCACCATCAGTTTGCAGTATGGATGCCTATCATGATTCTAAGCACTCAGTTCTAACTGAAATGTTTTATTTCACTTAGGGCTTACTATCATTCCTCAGTGCCCCACTCATAGGTGCCCTGTCTGACGTGTGGGGACGAAAGTCCTTCCTGCTGCTAACAGTGTTTTTCACCTGTGCGCCAATACCACTAATGAAGATCAGCCCATGGTTAGTAAATTCTTTCACACTTTATTTGTTCCTTGTGTAGGTTATTATCTAACGCTTGTTTGTAGTATTGTTGATAAAATATCGTTTGGGCTCCGTGTAATATTAAGGCTTTTTTATTATAGAATCATAGAATCATTAAGGCTGGAAAAAACCTTTAAGATCATCTGGTACAACCATCCACCTACTACTGATGTTGCCCGCTAAATTGTGTTCCTTAGTACCACATCTACATGTCTTGAACGCCTCCCTGGGCAGCCCGTTCCAGTTCAATCCACTCTTTTGGAGAATAAGTTTTTCTTAATATCCAGCCTGAACCTCCCCTGGTGCAACTGAGGCCATTCCTTCTCTTCCTGTCACTTAGTTACCTGCGAGAAGAGGCCGACCCCCACCTTGCCGCAACCTCCTTGCAGGTAGTTGTAGAGAGCAATAAGGTCTCCCCTGAACCTCCTCTTCTCTAGACTAAACAATCCCAATTTCCTCAGCTGTTCCCCATAAGACTTATGATCCAGACCCCTCACCAGCTTCGTTGCCCGTCTCTGAACACACTCCAGATCCTCAGCATCTTTCTTGTAGTGAGGGGCCCAAAACTGAACACAGTATTCAGGGTGCGGCCTCTAGGCAGACTACATTAACAGCCTTGCCCTCATCCACCAGGCGGATCACCCTGTCTTAGGAGACTGACTCAGTTCCCCTAACTTTGCAAACTGAAGTAGCCAGTGTGAGCTGCCGCCCTGCTTAGCTGCTACTTACTATGGGTCACATAATTTTAAAATTAACCAACTAGAAGAAAGGACAACTTATGCGTGAAGCAACCATTTGTAAACTGGAATGTTACTGCAGTTTTATACTTTTGTTTCTCTAGTTTTAAAATCCATCAACTTTCACACCATCTGCAAGTTTAGTAAGCTCTTAACTGGCACGTACATTCTGCAGGTAGTGCATGAGTCAGAATTCTCAGTGTTGTTGGACTACCCGCGTGCCGTACCTCAGGGTGTAGCTGCAATAACAGACTGCACTGACCCAGGGCAGAGGCAACTATTCAGGTAGCTCCGTACCCCTTTTCAGTTTTACTCTCTGATCACGCGGATTCTTCATGGCTACTTCATCCCTTCCCTCGGGGCAGCTTGTTTCACAGTGTAGCTTAATGTTTCTAATGACATCCTACTAGTGTCTAGCATAAAGATAAGGCTAATAGTGAGATCTCCCAGTGCCCAAGTTCTTGAAATACTCGAGTTCTTGACTTGCTTTTGGTTCTTGGCATCAACGTCTCAAGTTTCCTATGAGAATTTAATCACAACAGCTGTTTGTACACATTACAAATTGTGCTGTTTATGGTTGGCGCACAAAGAAATTGCATAACTGTATAAATTGTGCAACTGCTGTAAGTCCACTGTAGTATTTGTCAGGAGAAGATGGACAAGACAGTTACTGTTGAGCTGTACTTGGATTTTGAGACTTTTGCTCCTACTTAGCTGCTCTAATTATTTACTTACGGTTCTGCAATGTTTTCAGGTGGTACTTCGCTGTTATATCTGTCTCTGGAGTTTTTGCTGTGACGTTTTCTGTGGTTTTTGCATATGTAGCAGACATAACCCAAGAACATGAAAGGAGCATGGCCTATGGTTTGGTATGGTTGCTTTTTTGTTTGGTTGTCTTTTTGCTCTGTTTGCATTGCATTCAGTACTTAACACTTCAGTTGGTAAGGCTTTTAAAAACTGATATTTTCAGTTCTTCTTTGGCAAGTCAGTTTCAGCCTGATGTAGGGTTAAATTATAGTCACCCAGTTCTGTGGCTCCTTTTGAACATTCCACTTGTACCTTAAACATAATAGGACTATGTTAAAACCTCTCTTTCTTAGTTATCATCAGTGTTAACAGTGTAATTTGGGGGCTCACAGTAGTGTCAACTACCTCGTCATTCTTTAAAAAATGTAAATATCCTTTTGGGTAACTGTGGAGGCGTCATTGCGCAGTACTGGGACGCTCCTGCTGAAGTCTCCGTTTGTGTTTCCATTCAAAAAACGTAGCTGGGTAACTCATCTCTTAAGTTCTTATTAACTCGCCTCCGTTTCTCTGTTATCTCCCAATAACCTGCAAATCTCAGGAGCCTTCATGGGCTTATATATTGTGGATTAGCAGAATCATTTCTTGCATTCAAGCTACAGAATCTGTGATGATACTCAGCAGGGATAGCTGAAAGCAAGGGGTAAGGAACTAAATCGCTTCTTCCTGTATGTGTGCATCAGGGATTGAGTGATTCTGAGAAAGTTCCTTCAGAGGTTTAAAGTGTAACATTTTCCGCAGGTACAGGCAGGTAACTGAAAGCTGCTCTATAAAGTTCCATTATAATGAGTTGGGTTAAGCAGCATATTAAATTTAACATGCCCTTGAACGTGGGTATTTTTTACTACTGTTTTTTTTTAATGGAAATACTAATATTTCACCAATATGAAGTACAACTTCCCAAAGATACCAGCAGGCAGCTCTATATTTAATTAAACCTCTTCATGTCAGAACGTTTAAGAGTGCCACGAGCTTCACGCTGCTGTCCTGTTAGCCAAAACACCTTTTTCTTCAAACATTTAGTCAGAAAGACACACTGCATAGACCCATGGAACAAGTTATCTTTAATCTCTACCTGATAAAAACGGGCAGGCTTCTGCAAGTCAGGAAGAGTAAGTAATAACACTTCTGAATGTCATCACTGAAACCCTTACCGACTGTTCTTTGTTTCAGGTTTCAGCAACCTTCGCAGCAAGCTTAGTTACCAGCCCTGCTATTGGTGCCTACCTTGGTCGAGTCTATGGAGACAGCTTGGTTGTGGTCCTGGCTACGGCAATAGCCTTGTTGGACATCTGTTTTATTCTTGTTGCTGTACCAGAATCGCTGCCGGAGAAGATGAGGCCGGCGTCCTGGGGGGCGCCCATTTCATGGGATCAGGCTGACCCTTTTGCAGTAAGTTGGTGAAGTCATGGATTTCATATTTGAAAATGCTGAGCTTTTAAGAAAATACAGTGATTGAATTTACTCTGTTTCAAGCATAAAAAACCCCAGCAAAGCTCACACTTCAGTTTTGCACTTCTGCTGACGCTTTTGCCAACGATCTTGCTAAATGCTCAGAAAATGTTTTGGTGTCTCAGCTGACGTGCTTTTCAGTGTTTTTATCAGGTGTACTTTTTCTGAATATGACGGTTAAATATTTTCCAATACATTTTTTCTTGCCACAGTCCTTGAAGAAGGTTGGCCAGGACTCGATAGTGCTGCTAATCTGCATCACAGTCTTTCTTTCCTACCTCCCGGAGGCAGGTCAATATTCCAGCTTCTTCCTATACCTCAGACAGGTAAATGAACATTTTGATACAGATTTGAATGGAAGTCAAGTCACCGGAAAGCTTACAGTCCTGCTGAATTACTACAAAAAGTACAGCTATCGAGTATAATTTAAAAGCTTGCAGCAGTTAAATACTCTTGCAGTTAGGATTTCTTTTGTTTTTAGATACAGAGAAATAAATGCATTCAGTTCCTCGTATTTTGTTATTACGTTATTCTTGGATTATGAAGTTCACTCTGCTGGACTGCTTCGTTAATTGATGAGAGAACCATTTACTGGTTTCCTGTTTCTGTCTCTCTAGTTTCTTTTACTTTATTTGGTGAAAAAAAAATAAGTTAGCCTGGAGTTGAGTAATGTCAGTGTTCTGCATTGACTGTTCTCATGCTGATCTGTGTGACAACGTGCTATGTACTTCACATTCAGTAATCAAATTGTTTTTTATATATATATAGATAATGGGATTTTCATCTGAAAGCGTTGCAGCATTTATAGCAGTCCTTGGGATTCTTTCCATTATTGCACAGGTGAGTGACTGCTGAGTATTTCACTGAGCGACTTGGGAAGAGCTAAGCCTATGGAGAGCTTCCACGTTGTGGATCCAGAAACATCACTCACCTTTTCTGTAGCTGTTCTTCTAAGCTTCTAACAGTTGATTAACACTCTTACTTTAACTAACTTACTTAGATGAACAGCTTGCCAGATAAGAGTATAGTTCATTAATATGTAAAGTGCTTTGTGTTGGGATAACAAAATCCTTTTGTGTAGAGAAAGGGTGACAGCTTATATTACTTGCTAAGTGATTCTAATCGATGATTTTTTTGGTGGAGGCAGGGCTCCCGGCTACTTGGCAAATACTGCGTTTGAACTTTGCTTTTTTAATTCATTAATTTATTTGCATGTATTTAACATTTAGAATAAAATGTTATTTTTGTTTTCTTGTACATTTTTCCCTGCTCTGTCAGACAATAGTTTTGAGTTTACTTATGCGGTCCATTGGAAATAAAAACACCATCCTACTGGGTCTAGGATTTCAAATACTGCAGCTTGCGTGGTACGGCTTTGGATCTGAACCTTGGTACGTACATTTTATTTTAACATCTGAATTAATGGGATGCTTTTCTGCATTTTATCCTTTATCCAAGAGAGACACTTACGTCTGTGTATGCATGGATACACAGATACATGTTCCATCTGCAGGACTCTGTCCCTGCGGAGTCTTACTCTGAGTCTTTATTTTCTGCAGGATGATGTGGGCAGCGGGAGCTGTTGCAGCCATGTCCAGTATTACTTTCCCAGCTGTAAGTGCACTGGTTTCACGAACTGCTGATGCTGACCAACAAGGTGGGTGTTCCCTTAACCCTTTGAGTTCAGTGAAAGAAATCTGTGAAGTCAGACATGTCTAGCGAGTCATCCGTAATCCTGGTCGCCCATGCACTTGAGCGTAGGTCAGAAACTGTAAAAATCCAAGCTGTGTTAAAAGCTGCAGTGTGTGCACGTCAAGTCCTTCTGTCCCAGAGGCAGAACATTCAACAAATCCCAGTGGCAGAAAAATACTTAGCAACACTAATAACGCTCCTTATTTTCAGTACTTTGATCCATGTTAGCTTTGTTGCCCGGTGCTTCCTTTGCTACGAGACTGATAACAAGGTCTTTGAATAAGCGTGGCATAGGAAATACTGCCCTAGGCCAGCAGGGACGTGGAAAAAGAGCCTTGAATATACCACAGGGCCATTTTTCTGTACCCTTTGTTTACTGCTACCCATGGTACGGCACCAGTGACACTTGTCCTATTTGCACTGGTTTAAAAGGCTTAATCAATTAAAATCACTGTGTATGTATGTATGTATGTATGTATGTATATAAATAGATGACGGTGTATGTTGTTCTCAGGTGTTGTTCAAGGGATGATAACAGGAATTCGAGGCTTATGTAATGGTTTGGGACCTGCACTTTATGGCTTTATATTCTACATATTTCACGTTGAACTGAATGAACTCCCTATGCCTGAATCACCATCAGGAGGTACTGTCGTCTCACAATACCACTTACAACAGGTATTCTTTTACTTACTGATTCCAAAAACAGAATTAGTTCTTGAGTATGATGCTGTGCTATGTTTCATCACACTACATGGAAACGAGGCATGTAAAAAGGGCTTCTTAAATCACTCTCACAGAGCATTTTTTTAAACTAGATCGATACCATGGTTTAATTTCTCTTTCAAAGAGATCCAACTACTAGGCAATAGATAACCCCCTTATACAGAGGAGGAAAAAACAGACTGATAAGTACCAGCTTTCTTGTCTCCTGTGCAGTTCTCTAGCATTGTATTTACTTTTCACACGTTGTGCATTTAGGTGTGGAGTTTTTGTCTTTTAGCCAAGCCCTCTATTATTTAGTTCCCAACCGATAATAAGAAAATAGAGCAGCTGACTGTACTGGCTGCAGCAGGATAAGGCAGTGCTTATTTTCAGCTACATTCAGCTACATTTGCATTCAGTGCTGTCTAGCTCTGTCTCACTAACTGGTTAATTTTAGAGCAAAATCTCTGCCTTACTTTGTTTTTCTTTGGTACTTTTATTTGTTAGTGGTGGTTTCATAAGACTGCAGTGAAAGTGAATGACTGTGGAAGTGCTCACTGTTCAGGCTGCAGAAGAACTTGTTCTGCTCTACTTTCATACAGTTGCATTGTGTGTGAGTGTACTGCCACCTGTTTTAGTTCTAGATGGCAAATGGCACAGTGAGAGGAAGAAGAGGAAAGAGTTAAGGTCAGCGGGGAGAAGATGCTAGACTTGAATCTGTCCTGCAGCCTCCCAAGGAGCGTGCTCTGCAAGCTGATGTCCAGCTTCAAATGCACAAAAGCACAGAAAGTCAGCCTGCTGCTCGAGTGTTATTTTGTCTCACAAAACTTGCCCTAGGAAAGGAAGTTAGCAAACAGCAGTAAATGGCACACGTTCCCTCTCCTAAATCTAAGACTTAATCTGTCCAGATTTCTTCTAAAAGATTCCGCATGGAGGCAAGTGTCATCTTGCCAAGTGCAGCAAGAAAGAAAAGTTCTCTTCACTTATGAAATGTGTAGTTTAGCCATCTTAAAATATTAAGCCTTTAGCTGTATTAACATGCTGTGTTGATGCTCTTTGTTTTTTTCTAGAATTCAATAATTCCCGGACCCCCATTCTTATTTGGGGCATGCTCTGTGCTGCTGGCACTACTTGTTGCCTTGTTTATTCCTGAACACACCAACCTAACCGTACGATCCAGCAACTGGAAGAAACACTGTGGCAGTCACAGCCATCCCCACAGTCCACAAGCTCCTGGTGAAGCTAAAGAACCATTACTGCAAGACACAAATGTATGACAAAAGAAATCTAGGAAGACTTTTCTAGACGTTTCCATCAGCAGTTTGGGATACACATTCCACTTCGATCGAAAACAATTTCTTAAGGTAATCTGAAGAATTCTTTCTGCATGAAATTTATAGGAATTAAAAAAAATTTCCAAAGATGTTGCCATTAAATTAGTAATATGCTTTTTTTCTTAAAAAAAAAAGTTACTTATCTCTTGCCATGAAATACTGTTATTATTAAACTTTACATTCTGGTTCGGAGACAAAAGAAAATAGTCAAGGTATGAGCATGTGCCCTTCTGTTTCCTTAAGGTGGTGAGCTTTAATTCTACTCATGCTAAGTCTCAATGAGACATACTAGCATCCGTGTGGACCCATTCATTTTAATGTTGTAAAATCTTGGGTCAGATGATTCAAAGCCTTAATGTAAATGTACTCAAGTAGGGAAAAGGTGAACTGGTATCATTTATTTTAAGAGTCATATGGTGGATTTGTTGGTTGTTTTGTTTGTTTTTTTAAAGTTTGTACTAATATAAAAACAACAAGCACGCTTGCTGAACAGTAAGAGTTATTTTTATGTAAGTAAGTGCATTTACTCTATTTTTGAACAAATGGTAGTAGCAAACATTTGTTTAAATATTAAGTGGGTGTTTTGAGCCTACAGATTTTAATATGGGCTCTAAAACTCTGCTTTCATAAATACTGTTTATTATACCACTATATTTCTGATGTTTGCGTAATCATACAAGGACCTCAAGACTTGAATACAGACTGAACTATAAGCTGATAGCCTTGAACATGTCAGTGTGCTCTACATAGTGGCCTTTGAGGACTGTCGCAGTAACCCTTTTACATTACAGAGCTAATGTTTTAGTCCTACATTTTCAGGACCCCTTAGTACAGAAGAAAGCTTTATACAATTACAGATGTGAATTTCTCTAAAAGTGTATATTTTTGTGTCCAGTTGTATTATTTAAGTGTTCCTTTGTATAAATTTGTGTATAAAGTATTGTATAGGTTTAAAACATTTTCATCTGTGGTTATTGCTTAATGCTTTTTTACCTTTGAACATTCACCATGGTTGACCAAGAACAGGAAAAAATATGTAAATATACTGTTAATAAAGCTGAATATTTTAATGAATTTTTAAATAATAGTTCGTGCCATTTGCAACCTTAATCAAAGTCATATAGCATATTCGTTATGCTTCAGTAGGGTCTGAGAAAAGCCTGGAGTACTTCTATTTGTTAGCTAAGGCTGCCTTCAGCATGCAGGTATTTTCCATTCTGTTTAGCAGCACCAAGTGGCTGCAGTTGTCAGTTCTTCAGTATTCTTATGGATCTGGTCTGCATAAACCAGTCGCTTATGGAGGCAGATCACATTTGGTGCACTGCAATTCTGCCTTTCCTGTTCTGAAATTTGTTCATCTTTTCACGTCCTCGTTAAGTTTTCTTTTACATTTGAACAGGACAGGGAAGTGTAAGTATTAATCACATTTGAATTAGTTACCAGCCTCTTCTTTGATAGCAATTTATACACCCACATGGAACAGATCACCTTCAGCTGTACCCACTAACTCTGAACTAGCAAAAGCAGTGCAAGCACGCACCTTAGAAATGGGCGGCTGCCCCCCGGGGACCCTACGTGCAGTGCAGCGCTGGTCCAGTACTGCAGCAGTGCGTGGGGAGCAAAGGAGCTGGGAAGGAAAGTCCAGAGAAAGGTGAGTAAAACATCACCATTCTGGCATTTACCTCATCTTGGCACGTCACAGTACTGGAAATGGTAATTTAGTACTCTGAAAAGTAATGTTTTAAGGGTTGCTGATAAACGTTTAATATTTCTATAGAAGCTTGTACATTTCAAAACACGTGGATACACAAACACGATGCTGATTATAAACAAATACACATTTTGCACTGCAAAACAAACCACTTAAATATACAGTCCTCAGCTGCAGTTAAATATCTAAGGTATGAAGTATCTTTAAAAACAGAAGTATGTAGACAGTCTCAGCAATAAAAGTGTATTTTGGATGTTCCAAGTACTTGCCTGCCATATTTAATAATGAAATATAGTTACATGATTCTAGCATTTGAACCTAGATCGTAGAATGTTTTGAATAGATTTAGTCCATTGCAGTTTGAATGTTGGAATATTTTAAGTAGGTTTCTGTGCAGTATTACATTTGTAAAGTAGGATTAGTAAATACAAGACAGCTTTAGTTCATCTGTTACAACGTTCGGATACACTGTTGTATAGTATTTACTGCTTGGTTGTCAGGAATGTAATACTGACAGATGGGTAAGAAAGAAGTTAGGGCAACCCAGGCTGAGATCTTTAAACCTTAGTTCTCACTGAAGGTATAAATCATTCATAAATAATGTAATGGAAGATCCTAAATCTGTATGCAATTCAAATTAAGCAAGGTTTCAAAATCAAAACTGCAAGAGAGGAAGAGAAGCTTGTGCTAACTTGACCGTTATTAAAATGAACATAGCCCAGAAAGTGCTGGAAAACTACCTGCAACATCTTTTCTCTGAAAGAACCAGAGGAAAGTGTTAGGGAACATGATTCCTTGTATCAGGGAATACCAGAGAATACACTTTGTTAGAGACTCACACTTGTCAAATACTATAACAAAAGAAGTCAGTGCCACTTACTTGGGTTTTCTGGAAGACTACAGGCCAGGAGAAAATCCAGCACTTAATTCAGTGACTGAAGTACAGTGGTGTTACCATTAAGGTTGAGGCTGCTTAAAGCTCTACCTTTTCTCATTCAGCTGAAAAGGCATCCAAACAAGATATCTTTCTCAAAGAAAATCAGTTCAGACAGAAGTGTCAGTTCACCCTGATACTTTTACTAATGTCCGTAGAGGACGTGTTCAGATCCCCCAAACAAACAGTTAAAAGACAATTCTTCATATGCCTGGCTACTATCCTGGAAAATAAGCTGAGGCTGTTGTCACTGCAGCTGGTGGTGACGGCTGGACTTTTGGTAAGTAGGGTTTCAAGTACTCTGTAGAAGAGCAGAAACACGGTAGCGTTCATAGAACTGTAACTGTTAGTACCCTTTAAGTACATCTCAAATAAGGTCTTGTTTAACTATTTCCAAACATACCTGAGTTAAGTGTGTTCTGACTAAGCCCTCGTAAAGGAATGCTGTCTTCTTTTTTCTTGAAATACTTGGGTTCCAGCCCCAAGTTATCACCACTAGAAATAAAACAAAACGTAGTTAGTTAGCAGCATATTAACAGCAACGGTGGATAGAGGCTCATTCAACAAAAAACAGCTTAAGTAGAACTACAGAGTTCCTATGAACTTTATCATTCAACTGTTAACTATGAGTGAGTAAACAAGAACCATCTACAACTACTGGTCTGACTGTATCACCTGGTAGCCACAAACTTGTCACCAGAAGGGACAAACTGCTGTGGGACCTCCTCCTGAAAACAACAATCTTCACTTGTTGCCTGCAAACCAAGCTTAGTGAGCAGTAAGTTAAGTTGGCTACAACTTCGAATTCATAAACATGGGAGTGACACAAAGCAGCTCACAGAACGAGCTTGGTACTGGAGATGTTTTGTCCAATTCCAGATAGCCACAGAAGACAAAGGGCTTTATAACAGAGGAAAGAAACAGCTAAAAATGCAATGGATGATACTTACTTTTCCTTATTTGCTGGATGACCAGTTGCTGCAGTCGCTGCCTGAACATCTGAATGCTGATCTATTTTTGAAACCTGCGAGTTAAATTGAATCTGCAGAAACAAGAGTTGCAGGTTAAATAGAGCTACTCCAGATGCAATGGTGCAGCAGCAGCTGGTATTCAGAGCGGGCTTTGCGAGGATTCATTTTCCCATACCTTGAACAGCACTGAAGGACAGAAAAGCATGCCAACTGTTAGTCAGCATACTCTGTCCCCTATTAAGCAGGGCTGGGATATACAGTAAGTATTAATGCATTCTGAGAAAGATTCAAAAGAATAAGCTTTGATGCTTTACGCTGTTACATTCCTAGTCAAACAGAAAAGCCCAAACGCCTACCTTTGGTACTGGACAGTGGGGGCTGGCGTTTTTGTTACGCACCGGTTCTGCAAACTTCTGGAAGGCGTAGAAGGGAGAAATGGGATGACTGATTCCTGAGCTGGGAAAGGAAGGTCGGTCAAGCTGTAGAGAAAGAATACATTAGTAACAGAACTAGAATACATCTGTGAAGGAGAAGAACAATTATTGAAATGCATTTGCTGAACAGATTTAAAACTCCAAACTTAACAAGTAGCCACATTTGCAAAGTTAACACTTAAACCAGGTTAGTCTTTCTAATGGGAGGGAAAACAACCCCTTACCAAGAGTCTGTTCTTAAGGAAAACGGTAGCTTTTTAAAAGTTGTAATATATGTACTATTTTAACTTATGCTAAAAGAAGTCCTATTTAATGTATTAACCAATTACAAGGTATGTATCTGTAAGTCAGACGTCCTTACTTGAATATACCCTTCCATTCCTAAGAAACTCATTAGTTACTGAGACAGACATCTGTACGCACAGGGACAAAACAGTAGGGAACCACTAAGCTATCGTTCTTAACAAAAATAGTCTGAGCTGTTTTTAACTTTGTATTTTCACATTTCTAAATCTCCCTAATAAGAGTATCCAATCCTAAGAGTAAAATTCACTTTTAAATCCATACAAAGATCATCAGTCTTTAAGTTAATCTCACAACACAAATATTGAGGGTTTGTTTTGTTTTCATCCCATGCTTTATGTTCTCAAAGCTAGTTCTAGCATTGCTAGATGAATTTTAATAAATAAGAGCTTCAAAAATAACCCCCCAGGGCCAGCGCCTCAGCTAGCACCCATGGGGCTATTATGTCATAATAGTAAAACAAACAAACCACCAATACAGAGTTAAAAGAAAACAGGCTCTTTTTAGGCCATGCATTTCAAGCAATGACGACTGTTACCTATACTTGTATCTTACCATGCCTTGAGGTGACAGGGCAGTCCTGACACCACCATGCGTGCTGCTGGGAGTCTCCATCTTCTTTACCATCTGAACTTCATTCAGCTGTTTGTTTAGCCACGTGATTACTAAAGAGATGAAAAAAGGTCAAGCCCTTCCTCACAGAAAAGTGACAGCGTGAGGGAAGTGCAGCTCTTCACAAGACAGCAAACAGACATATCAGTACAGTTGCCTTCCATTAATTTTCAGTAGAAGCTTAATCATTATATCATTTTACAGATAAAGCAGCATAAACCTACCGTTTTCGTTGGTTTTCAGTAACTGCTTACTTTCTTCCAGTTTCTGCATTGTAGTTTCTAGCTGTTCTTGTAACTTGCAAACCTGCAATATCACCGTATAATTATAAAACCATCAATAAGTGTAGTACTCATTAAAGACTCAAGAAAAATGATCATATAAATAAGAAGTGAAGGATCAGAGAAGTTCTAGAATTACTTAAAGAAGTCAGAACTCAATTTTATGCAAAAGCAGTATGATAACTCTTTTAAAATGATCTGTTTCTAGCTGGACTTAGGACAAGACTGCAGCCAGAGACCTTTCTGACCATTTTGCTGTGATTAAATAAGGAATGGACCCTAAGCAGGGAAGAAATCCAGTCTGTTACTGTTCTTGCCTCCATCACAAACGTTTCCCATGAATATACCTTCTGAAGCCTATCAGTCCATTTGGTACTTTGCTTTGTACCCCCAGCAACATGATTTTAATTTCCTTGCGTGTGGATGAACCTCTCTCGCACGTCAGTTTAACATGAAGAAATGAAATGTTGATTATGCACTTAAATAATCGCATTAAGTGCGTAAGAGTAAATTCTTATGTAAAAAATTAAGACCTCGTTGCTGTTAACAAATATTTTAAGGGTTTTAAAAACACCACCAGCCAACTACGCTGCATACAGTAACACGTGCAGGATGCAGGGTTAACCTGTCGCAGTACCTCCTGCTCTTTCATTCGAAGAGATTGTCCGGTCTCCTGCAGTTCCCTCTGTTCTTTCTGCAGTCTCTCTTCTTTTTCTGCTAGTAGTTTCTCTTGCTGAATTGTTACTGTATTTTTCAATTTTAATTTACTCATTAGGGTTTTCAAATCTCCTTGTAACTTCTTGATAATTTCATTAGCCTACAAAAAAGAATACTTTCAAAGTAACTCCTGAAAAATGCAAGATGGCATAAAGCACACGAATGGCACGTTCCAACAAACCTTAAGAAGTTCAGCTGACAGCGACTTAATTGTTGCCTCCAGCTTATCAATATGACTTTGTTTTTTTTCTGTATTCTCCTCCAGTATCACCTACAAAAGAATTGTAAATGTTTTATAACAATAAAGATGTGGAATATACACCACTAAGAATTGTAAATAGAACCTCAGCAACTCTTTTACAATCAGTCCTTGATTTTTGGTTCAATTACATAGAGGTCTCTCAATTCACCCACTTTTGCAAGAAGCACCACAAAATATTACAGCAGTAGCTGCCTTCATCAAAATTAAGCCAGTATACTTTTGATGCCATAATTCAGCATCTTTAACTACATTTGAAAGCTTCCTTGCTGCACTAATGAAGTCAGGTTACCCAGTAACCTTTAGAGACCTCAGTTAACAAGGTTCTACAGAGCTTTAGAAATACTGATTCTGAAACTTGAACCTTTTGTTCTTGTGTCGCATCTAGCACTTCTTTTGTCCTAATAACCAGCTGATCTTTGTCTTTGATCTCTTGTTCCAGAACAGCAACCCGGGTCTGTAGCTGGTTAATGAGTTTCTCCTTTTCGTGACACTCAGCATCCAGAGTGGTGTTCTCCCGCCGCAGTGACACCACCTCCTGCTTGGCTCTTTGACATTCCTAGAACGTTGGGAAGGAATTGGTTTTCATTCTTTGAAAAAAACAAAAGTGAATTTAAAAAGATGTATACAAATTATAGTAAGCATAAAGTAGAAAAAAGAAAAGTCAAACTTAACATGCTATATTTTCTATTACAAGCATAGGCAGGCAGCCTTACTGCTCTAAAAATCGTCATCTCGGTTAGGGAAATTAATAAGCCATACATCTTCAACTCCAGAAAGCTTTGCTTTCAGTTCTCTGACTGTAGAGTCTCCTTTGTATCTCCTTTCTGTTAGATCCTTATTGATGACCTCAAGTTCCGAGAGTCTGTTCTGCAGCTGTTGAATACTTCTCTGATGCAAACTTTCCAATTCCTTTTTCTGTTGTTCGTGCTGTTGTTGGTACTGAGTTTGTGCCTATAATGAGAAGCAAAACAACGGTCATTCAGTGAAACTGAAGATTAAGCTAAGAAACCGTTCACGTAAGAATACTGTTAATTCTTTTCCACTGTCATACCTGGAGAGCTCTTTCCTTCTCAGCTGTCAGCTCTTGCGTGTGTTTGCTTGTGAGAGCAGCAGTGTACGATGTCCATTCATTTTTCAGTTTGTCCAGTTCTCGGCTCTTCTCTGCCAAGCTCTGCTCAAGGTAGACAGCCGTTCAGGGTTTTAGAAAAAGTACCGTGGATTTTAAGAATGCAGCATTTCAGTAAATACCAAACAGTTCTTTACTGTTACTTCTTAAAAGTCTGTATTTCAGCAGCAGTATCCATTCATTATTTCAACAGAAAAGTGAGGTACTGAAAAGCTCAACTGCAGCTTTTTCACTTGATGTGAACACAGTAACCTTCATTTCCAGTTCTATTTTCTTCCAACTTAGCAGTGGTAAAACAGTCTGCTGCTGTTCCTAGCGCTGTATCTTGTACAAGTTTTAAACAAACTGCTCTTGTAGGGAGGGAGGAAAAAAACCAAGGCTGTCAGAATTATCTTTCCTCCTCAATTTGTAATCCTCCACTCCAGTTCAGCAGTCTAGTAGCCCCCGTTGCACAGGAACTGCACAGATGAGGTAAGTAAGAATTCCATTATGAAAAAATCTCCACGGCAGGAGTTTGAACAGACTTTTTTTTCCTGTTTCACGTTGGTCAAAAAGCTACTTTTGTACTTCTGCAGTTTGACCCATAGCTGTCACCATCCTCTCAAAGCATAAACACAAAACCACCATTGAGCTGACTATAAAAAAAATAATCCAAAAGCAGAGCAGCAGCATCTCCAAGCCTTCTGGTTTATTTATCACAGTTTCACAGCTTTTTGCAAATCTAAGGATTCCCACCCATTCACAGAATACATAGACAGTTAAAAATGTACACTACCTGTTGAGTGTAGCTCAGTTGTCTGCTAAAGTCCTCTTCAGTTTTCCTAAGCTTTTCTTCCAATGTCGTTTTGTCTTCCTATGTAAAAATTGATATCAAGACTAAGTCTCAGCTCCCAAAATCCAGCTTCCACTTTATCATCATACAGTGGGTATGCGGCTGCTTAGACAGTATTTGTGGAAAAAGCATCTTACAAAACAAACTTCATATAGAATAAGATATAATATGTACATTTAAGAGAAAAAGGCAAGGAAAATATCCTGCATTATGCTTTTAATCAAGCCTCTATAAGGGAACAGAATCTTATAAAGACTTGTTTTACAAAGCAGTTCCACGAGTAATAGATCAACAGAAATGCTGGAAATTTAATTGGTTAAAATGGCTTATTAGGTGGCTGTCAACATGACAGTGCAATGAACGAGAGGCAAACGGCAGGCTGTGAAAGAGACAAGTTACACTGGGAGATCATCAGTTTTGTATTAAGACTTAGCATGCTATCACAACTGCATCAACATTGTAATTGTGAGTTGCTATTTAGAGCCAGCAGCCCTCTGAAGTCCATAAAGCCTCAGAATTATACATGCACACCCATGTTTTCCTACACTCAGCTGCAGAAGAGGCAGAAAGCTTACAGGATGGCACTTCTGCAGTTGATCTGGCAATCAGCACAAGATTATGAAGCACCAAACACTGAAGCATTCAACAGCTGAACAGCACATGTCTGTAATACACCTGATTTTCTGCCAGTTTAAATTACAGCACTTGGTTGAGTGCATATGAAAGACTTTCATTGTTGGAGTGAAATGAACAATTCAATTTTATAACAGGCAGCCAAATAACTGCATGCAATAACATACGTGAACAGAAGTAAAAAAGCAAACTGAGCTACACAATTCTGTGCATACTTCTGAAGTATTAAGACTGAAAAAAACCATGAAAACCCATTCCTAAGTACAGACAGCATCAAGGCCTTGTTGCAGCCATGGCAATCTTCACTTTACCTTAAGGCACTTCAAGCAGCCGGCTAAAAATTTCTTTATTTCTGCATCATTTCCCGGGAGGAATTTCAGAGAGAGATGGGTAAGGTGCTTGAAAGGGTTGGTCTCCACTACGTTTAAAGAGACAGGTGTGTGATCTAGAACAGATGCTGAAGAAACTAACTGCAGCAAAAACCTGGGGGAAAACAAAACCCAACATTTTTTAGTGAATCTACCTGTAGATCCTACAAGCTATTTGAAAATAAAATACATTTTTATACATACAATAAAAGGCTGTCACGTGTTTGTTTTGAAAAGAACTTAGACATTTAATTCCTATAAATAATTATCAACTAGAATGCTTGCACATTTTATCAAGAAATGTAAAAAAACGAGTATTGGGCTTCTGAAAATTTTCAGAAGCCCCTCTTAGATTCATGAGTCCAAAACCAGGTCAGGCCTTTTCCAGAGGAAAACAGACCCCTGACTTTCAGGAATCCCATCAGCTAGTTAAGTTCACAGTGCACAGCACATACTTCAGGAGCCGCTCTAACTACTGGAGCCAGGTGTGCTGCACAGCGCTTCCTCAGCACCCACACCCCCAAAGCCACATACAGGAAGCTCACTACACAGAGGAGTGCACCTCAGGTCTGCCCCCTCCCACTTTTATATCTGAACACTGAAATGAAAGCAAGAGAAAATTCTTGTCAGAATGCCTTATTACTCTGCTTCCCCTGTGAAAGAGAACGAGTTACTTGTACTTCAGTCCATTACTGTCCAACACTGTTCCCAACACACCAGTGCTGCATCCCTGCACATATGCTAGCTCGCCAGCTTCAACTCTGCTAAGGAGACAATCATCAGGCAGCAACGCCACTTAACATTTAGACCCCTTAACATTCGGGCTCTGTCAGCAGCACCCAACCAATTGATGCTTCAGGGAAAGGTTAAACTATCCCCGTTCCACTGACAAATATTTTATAAACTCAAAACACACACACAGAGTAATACGGTACTCTCTTATCGCCTACCTTGGGATATCTTTGTTCTGTTCTTGAATGCATTGTTGAAGCAGATCTATAAACTTCTGTGGGAAAGCAGAGAAGTCCACCAAGAGACCTTGCTGGGATTTTAAACTACATAAACAGATTGGGGAAGAAATATTAGCAATACATAGAAATGTAATTTCTTTCCTAAAAATAAAAGACTTTGTTTACACAGGTAGATTGAACTAATTCTGATCATATCATAAACGTCTGACGTGTTATTTTCAATCCTGACCACTGAAGAAATGCAATCACGTCTTGGACAATAATCACCAGTGGATATTTTTAACTTCAAGAATTCCTGCAAACGTGCTGTACAGAGGAAAAAAGTTACTGAGGCTGAACAAGTGTTCCTTCAGCTACAAGTCCTCCTTCAGTGCAGGGGCACATGGAGCACCAAAGGACAATGCTTCCCAGATGAGGGGAGGCTCAACTGCTACAGACACCACCTGCCCACTTGCCCATTTAATTGGGCACCTTCACCACAGACGGAGTGAACTCAAAGACTTGCAAGAGTGCATGCAGAAGCCACACCTTGTGTAATGGCTGTATAGCAATACACTGAATTCTGCACATCTGTCTGTAAGTACTGTTTTACTTAGAGCCTCATGCTGATCACGTGCATAAATGGTGGGTTGTTTTTATAAAGGAAAAAGGGCCTCAACTGTTTGTGTGTGGTGCCCCACTAGAATGAAAAAAAAAAAAAAAGTAAAAAGAAACATCCACAAGACAAAGCCTCAAGTCTGTAAACCTGTCTTTATGCAAGCATACTCTCCCCTTGGAATATGTTCTTGAAATAGAGATGGTTATGTTTGTGTGCTAAGAAGCAGCTGGGTAGTCAGAAGAGGCAGGGAGCGAGACAAGCCGCGGCACTGTAGCTGCGCAGGAGCTGGGTGTCAGGGTTCCGTCACTTCCGCGTCACCCTGCGCCGCTCACCGCCCTGCGCTTCGCTGTCTCGCAAGCAGGCGAAACAGAGCAGCACCGCCAAAACATTGGCAACAATCTACAAGTGAGAAATGCTAGAACTCAAATTCTAAGATAAACTTTTAAATGCTAAAAGCTTTATTTCATTCTTTATGACCATTTCTAAGCACTCACAAGCATTACAACTTCACCTGCCTTTGAAAATCTTCCTCAGATATGACAAGGTTATAAAGGAAAAAAGGATCAGCATCATCAGTCAGTCTCACAGCCAAATCCTGAAAAGAAAGATAGTGAAACATGATTTTAAATACCGCTCTCCACTCCGTATGTTCAAGTACTGTAAAGCAGTATTGCAAACAGCCTAATTAATATTACTATCTTACTTTTGGTTAAAAAGTAATAAGAATTGTGACAGTTAATATAGGAGAAAGCATTAACATTTAACGTAATCTCCATTTTAAATAATACTTGGGGAAAAAGCAACAACTCGGGAAAACTACTTCTCACCAAAATAACGCAAAAGTCATTCAACTTTCAGCAGCAATCTTTCCAAATCCTACATGTCTTCTTATTTTACATAAAGAAAATTATTTGCAGTTTTTCCTCCTGTCATTAAAGAGTGTGCAGATCCCACTTACGAGCGAGCAGTTGATCACAAACACAGTCACTCCCATAACTGCCAGCTTTTTAGCTCACACTGCTCCTAGCAATTAGAGGCAACACCTCCTGAGCAGCCTGTTTGAATACTGAGCTTAGCAAAGCAAACAAAATCGATGCAGCTAGAATCTAGTAAGCTCATTGGAAATGTTGTAGCGTTCTGCTGCTTAGCTTTTAAAAATGAACTCATTTGTTCACTAGAAGTCTACACAGCATATTGGAAAAGCTGCCTTCTCTGTCAACATTAGCCTTTCATTACAAAGCCGGGGCCTTAAAAAACACCAGGTACAACCCAGTACCTGCCAAGTGCTCAAACCTACATGAAGAATTTAATATCCACCAACAGAGAGGAAGTCAAACAAACAGAAAACTGACCAGCTCCTCCAACAGAACTGAAGTGTGACCATCACTCACACACAGAACCAAAATACATTTCAAGTAATTCAGGTGCTGATAACAATAACACAGCTCTTGGACCTTTAAAAACAGGCTCAGCAATTACATGCGAGCTAGCTGCTAAAACTGCTGATGGCACACAACCACTTGGGCAGGCTGCTGAGAAGGATAAGAACCCTGCTTGGTTTCATGTCCCGTGAACTGAACCGAGTTATCTGCTTAGACTCATCACTGATGTATGCAACTGGCTGTCAAGGCTCCCACTCATACATGCTGAGACACAGTACAGAGTTCTTAGCTGAATGTTGTTTCTTCACATAGCATTACCACTGCTGCAGTTAGCAAAAGCTTTAAACAAATAACAATAAATTGCTGAACTCACACACCAACCTTTCTTCATTGACTCTACCATCAACTAATGACCACTCATAAACAGCCTAGTAGGTAGAAATAAAGTTTAAGTGACAAATTAGACATAAAACAGATTTTATAATCCCCAAGAGTAATCTTATTACTGACTTCCTAAGACTTTCTTACTGCAAATTTAGTACATTATTTCTTTCCTGCCCCACTGGATTAATTCCAAGCATTCAAGGACAGCAACACACACACTGATACAAAACAAGATGTTGCAGTCACACAGAAGTTGTCATTCTCATTAGTTAAGGAGAGGACTCTGCAAGGACTGCTGGTGCTCCACACCCCAAAACAAGACCCAAGGCCAGACATGCCCTTAAGCTCCTCCAAAGGTCCCCAAGTACTTCTAATCTTCAAGTTTATGATGAACAGAACTCAAGTGACCAGCAGACCAGCATCTTACTCTGCTTTCCCTTTGCCTATTTGTCCCACCACATAAGGAAATACAGATAAAACAATGGAAAATACAAATACAACTAATCCACAAACCTTTTTATGAACAGGGTTAGAAATTGACAGCAGCTCAACATTCACTCGAACATTTAATCTCCTGTGTACAAAAAGGTGCAACTCATTAATAAACCAAGGAAACAGTCTTCAAAAGATGTGTTCACAGCTACATGGCAGGAATCGGGTGGCATTCAGATATAACCATTTTGGCAGAAACGTCAAGAACTGAGGACTGCTTCTGAGCTAGCCGGGAGTTACCACCACAGCTCCTCAGTCAGCTCAGGGCTTTTCTGTTTTGTTTCTGTTTTCAGTTTTGTTGCTTGTTATCCATAAACTTCAAACAGCAGTGCAGAAGCTTTAAACCTTTTTTCCAAAACCAGCAATTCTGCAAAATCCTGCTGACATTTACTACCGGTCGCAGAAGCGCAGCACGGCCGTTTAAGCACCGATCCCTCAGGGTCGGGCAGCTCCCGCGGAGCAGGCCGGGGTCGCCGCCCTACCAGACACCTCAGCCGCTCAGCGCTTCCCCGGCGCTGCCAAGCCGGAGCCGCTCAGATACCACACGCACAGCATAACGCGGCTAAGACTTAGGTTACGGAAATTCTCTACATTTAAACACATTTCACGCAAAACAACCCAGTGCATCAGGCTACGCACGGGCGCTGCAGGTCCCTGAGGGAGCCCGGAGCGGCACGGCTCGTGCACAACCGCCGGGAGTGCTCCAGAAGCGACTCGGCCCCGGCATGCCATGCCTGGGCTTGTCCGAGCACTGCAGACAGCACCGGGCGCCGAAATGCTCCTGAAGGCCGCGGGAAGAGCGCCGGGAGAAGGCGGGCGGCCGCGAGGTAACGGCAGCGACCTGGCGACGTGCTAAACACCGCCCAGCGCGGCCCGCACAGCGCCAGGCCCACGGCTTTGGGCACAGACCGCAGCCCCGCGCAGCCCCACCGCCCCTCAGGCGTTCCTGTCTCGTTTTTCCTCCACCCCCAACCCGCTGCCGCTCTGCTCCCATTAAGAGCCACTCCAACACTACGGAACACCTCCAGGCTCGCTCCCACCGAGCCCTTCCCTTTATCAGCCCTACCAGCGGCCTCACAGCAGGAACGCGGCCCGCGACTGCTAGGACACAACAGGGAGCGAGGAACGAAGGGAGAATTCCTCTAAAAGGGACAAAAGAACCTCCCCTCATTGAGATAAGACCCAGCTACAGCCTTTCCCGCCACTCACCTCTCCTCGCAGCTCTGACCCCGCACCTGCACGCACACCTCACGGTTGAACAGGAGCTCCGCCGCCATCTTGCGCTTTGAGTTTGGCGCCCGGCTCCCGCAGAGGAGGGGCCTCAAGATGGCTCCCGGCAGCGGGCGCGCGGGGCGACGGGAAGGAAATGGCGGCGCTAGAGGCTGCTGGCGGCGGCTCGGGCTCTGAGGCAGGCCCGCTGCCGGGGCGGTGCGCCTTCTTCGTGCAGAGGAAGAGGCGCTTCTGCAAGATGATCCCAGCGCCCGGGAGACGGTTTTGCGGGGAGCACGGGCAGCAGGAGGTACCGCATCCAGGTGTGAGGGGAGGGGCTGCCTGGGCACCCGGGTCCTGCACGGACCGACCGCCGGTTCAGCTGTGCAGCGGGGCTGCCGTTAGTTACGGTTTGGGATCTGCTAAAGCAGATCGGTTCTTGCCCTGTTTCCCCGGTCCCCTATTCAGAGATACAACAGGAACGCCGAATGCACGCTGACGTGTTGTTTAAAACTTTTTTAACTAGAAAGAAAATGACAGGAAAAGAATTCCGTGCCCTCTTGATCCAAAACAGTAAGTATATGCAAAATACTTTTTTTTTTTTTTTTTTTTTTTTTTTTACATCAGAGATCTCACTATAGCTGGTGTGACTTACTTTTCCTTTCTCTTTGGATTTTAGTACTGTGTATGAAGACCAACTACAAAAACATTTAAAAAAATGTAATTCCAGAGAGAAGCCAAAGCCGGTGAGTGTAAACTCAGCTGTGCAGCAGCCCCCACGGTGCCATAGGGAAAGCCCAGCGGTAGCAGGCACTGCAGTCAGTGCAGCATGGCAGGAGAACACTTGTTCATCTGAAATGGAACTCAGGTTCTGTGCTCCCCGTCTGCTGTGTCCTCTTCCATTGCAGTTTGGTATAACTTTTCAGTTCTCTTAGTTATGAATGAAAATGTGGAATGGATTTTTCTCAGAAATGTCCTCTGAGAGTAGTCTCTCACAGTGCCACCAAAACACTCATTTTGCCTTGGAAAAGCAAAACTAAAAGGGAGCTGTAGATGTTTCCTTGCCTCTGGCACTCTCCTAAACCAGCCCTGCCAGCTTTGTGCAGGTTACCAGTGAGTCCTGGAAAGCTTGGCTGACAGATGCAGGCAGTGCTGAAAGAATGAATAAGATAGGATGCATGTTTCAGCAGCTGTTCCAAGACAATATAGTAACTGCTGCAGTTGTAAAGCTGTCGTTATTACCAGTCTAGAAAGCATTAACAGCTTAGTTCTTCTAACATCTTTAATCTTGTAAAAATGTGCTAGAACAGTAACTTCTGCTGGGGACTCAGGATTGGATTTTAGGAAAAGAGGTTTTTTTCCTTTGGAATCTCTTCTTTTGCAGTGGATTCCTGTTGCTGTGCACATTACAATGAAAGCACTAAAGAACTTAGCTTTTTTGCTTCAGAGTAATAAATAGAATCAGATTGGTTTTCTTTTGCTTTTTAAAGGCCTACTTTGTTCAAGATATTAATGCAGGTGTAAAAGATGTAGCAGAAATACCAGCAAATCAAGTGAGTACATTTATTTTTTCTAAAGCTTTTGCCCTACATAACATACTGCCATTTATGGTACAACTAAAGAACTGGCAAAAATAAAATTTCTTGCCTTTGTGTTTTTTTCCTTAAAAAGGTAACTCTCTCTTCCCTGTCCAAAGAAGAGCTAGAGAACTTAATTATCAAGTTGAAAAAAGCAAGTAATGGTGAGCTTACCTAATACTAAAAATAATACATTTTGAATAAATGTTTCCTTGTTATTTTTGCTGTTAAATATTTGTGAAAAGATTAGATGAACTTGATACTGGACAAATCAAGTAATTAAGATGTAGGCGATCCTCTAATAGCTAAGTTTTACTCATCAGAATAAACTAGGTTGAAGGAATGATAAAACATTGATCTTTTGTCCATATAGTTACTTTCCCTTCCTTCTGTGCTTTTCTTTTGTTGTTGTTTTCCACTCAAATACCACTACAGATAAAAAAATACATTTCTGTTACAATTATAGACTTAAGGTCCCAAAAGGCTATTTTGTTTGTGCCATAATTTGAGCTTGAATCCGAATATGAGTTGCAACATACCTTGAACATGAGTTTTGCAACATATGTGTTGCAAAAACAGAAACACTTGAAACCTCTACTGAAACGTTCTGCATTTGTATGCAGGTCTGGAACTTGACCTTAAAGAACAAGTACTCTCTCACCAGGCTTTACAGGAAGCCTTAAATGACCCAAAGAATGGCGACTCTGCTTTCAAACATTTGAAACAACAGGTATGGTTACTGCTATGGATGTCTTTAAAAAGGTGTAACCATCTAATGACTGCATGTGCATATTGTTAGATACTTTATACAGAGGAAATCTGATGCTTTATAATTCTGTGCTTTTCAAATACAAGCTTATATATATACAAACCTAAGAATAGCTTTTTGCTAAGTGTTAGTAATAGGTTTATTAGGCTCCTGAAGTAGAACGTGTGGTTCTTCTGAGCTTTAATGTATATATTTTTATTTTATATTGACTTAGAATACATTGGAGTTAATGAGTGGAGTTCTGTGGCAGGGTAATGCTAATTAGCCAGAAATTATAATTATTTTCCTGTGTGCACACAGGATCTCTTTCCTAATCTGTCAAGGAAGGAGGACTTGAAAAAGTTTTCTGCAGTTTGGTGGAATAATGATTTTTTTTATCAGGCATCATCATATATTTGTGTGGTTCATAAATAATCTTTTGATATTTGTAGGCTTCTATTTTAGGTAACATGGAAAAATTACATTTGCTTGGTCCGGGAAGATGTTTTGTTGAGTTTGGAGCTGGGCGAGGAAAGCTGTCTCATTGGGTTGACACTGCCTTACAAGACGTTGAAAATATTCAATTTTTGCTTGTAGAAAGGGCAACTACAAGATTCAAGGTAAAAAAGGATATTGTCATATTAGCAGAGTGTAACTTTTAAACTGTTGTCATCAAAGCTGTTAGCATTTGCTTTTCATCTTCCAAAATAACATCAAGTCTTTAAAACATTAAAAGTTCTAGAAGTGTGATTGTATGTGTTCCATACTTTGCCCACAGCACACTTATTAGAAAAAAAATTCTTGGTGTCTTAATGTTGGAAATTAACTTCAAAGGTCACTAAAGCTGGTCACTAAGAGCTGCAGCAAAACTGTAATTATTAGCAGACAATCCTGTTTAATTATCCTGTTTTATTTACACAGGTGGATGGAAAACATAAAAAGAGAGATTCTATATTTGAAAGGCTTCAAGTTGATATTCAGCATTTATGTTTAAGTAAGTTATTTCTTGATCTTTATACCTCTGAAATAGAGGCTTAATTTTAGAATTCAATACTAGATACCAAGTCAATTTGTATGTGGCATGCTTATGTGTATCTGGTTCTCGGTGGTTACTTGGACACATCAATGGTGCATATATATATATATATATAAAGTAACAATTCTAATTATTAAGCGAGAATTTGATATTTTCTGCTTTTTAGACATTATAGGTGGAAAACACCAAAATAAGTAATGCGTTGTTGTTGTTTTTTAGAAGTTGCACTTTTATACACCTTAGCTTTACACGTGCAGAAAGAAATAAGTTGTGTGTATCACTGATGTGATAATCCAATCAGTACTACAGAGTATGTAGGAACAGCTGTCTTCAGGAGCTGCACTGATGTCATGCTTACATTCCATAGATAGTATGGAAAAGTTGGAATGGTTAAATGGACAAACTTAGCTTAGCTTAAATGCAAAATCCTGTATTTAATAAGAGGCAAAGTATTTAAATAACTGTTTAACTGGAGCTAATCTCTCATCTGCAGATAATTCCAGAGTTCTGTGGTAATCATTTTACTGCTGTATATTATTGCTGCTTGGGAAGAAAAGAGTTACTTCCTAACAGCATTAAAATATATTCTTTGCTTTTTGCCAGGGCTGATTTGTTTAAGAATAACCTAACCATATGCTTCTCAGGCACAGCATCTGCTGCTTTTCATTTAAAAAATAATATATTCTCAGTAGCTCTGTGTACAAGCCACTGTATTTTTAGTACTGGTAAACATTTATTTGTTAAATGTGCTGAAATAATATTATCCAGAAAAAAAATTTGACCAACTATCATAATACAGGTCGTTGTATATTTTGTTTTGTTTGTTTTTCAGATAAGGTACCTATTTTAGAGAAGAAAAAACTACCAGTGGTAGGAATTGGGAAACATTTGTGTGGTGCTGCCACAGGTATGCGTTATATGTGTTAACCACAGGACAACAGGATATGAAGCCCTACATTCTGAAGGGAAAGAGCTTCCAAATAGTTCTGTTATGCTTTTCTCTCCCTGTAACTACTTGTTGGTGAATACAGAAATTCTATTCTAAATATCTGTCAACTACAGTTGAACAGAAAAATGGATAACAGTAGACAAGTTTTACTTTAGACAGAAGCAAAACCTTTCTAGTTTATTATAGAGTAGACCAAAGGATAGTGTGGGGCATGGGTCACGTATTTGTCAGCAGTTGAGAGTACTTTTTTTTACACCATCATCTCTACCCTAATGTATTTTTCTTTCTAAATTTATATTGGCTCTGTCTGAATACATATCCCAAGCAAACAATAAGAACTTTTTTTCTGTCCTGTTAATTTTCAACTATCACACTTTTCCTAATGTTACATGCTTAACTAAGTTGAGAAAGACCTCTCGTGTATGAAGCTTATATAGGTATTGTTACAAAGATGACACAGTTAAACATTTAAGAAGTATATGTACTATTAAGAAGCATAAACATTTGGACATTAAGAAGCATATATATTAAAAAGATTGTGTCCTGGATGTGAAACTTTTAGAGCAAATATTTGCATGCTTTATAAGGGAGGAGATCCTCCTACAGTATGCCAGTCTGGTAAACAAAATATTTCAGCTTGATTGGGGTAGAAGAAAGACTGAAGAGAATAAGAACTTACTAGCTGTACAGGACTCATAATATTCATTTAGCATACAAGGTTTTCACAGTATGCTTCTTTTAGCTATCCTCAAAGTTGTTGCTTTTTGGCTTGTGATGCACACTTTGGTTCTTTGTGGGAAGCACATTCCCAGCAGCAATACAGACTATGTAAGTAAAGGCAAGGTGTACATTGCTCTTATTTTCAGTTTCTTTTTTTTTTTTTTTCCCCCAGATCTTGCTTTGAGATGTTTGGTAGAAAGTTATGCAACTTGCTGTAATGAAGAAAATGAAGAGCCTGCACCAAAACGTACTAAGAATAAGGCAGAAGGGGCTTCTAACAGTTCAAATGGTGATGATAATGAAAGGAACAAAGAAGACTTTAAGCCTGTAGCTGGAATTGTTATTGCACTGTGTTGCCATCACAAATGTGACTGGACACATTATGTAGGCAGAGAGTTCTTTAGATCAGCAGGACTTGGACCAGTAGAATTTCATTATTTTCAGAGGATGAGTAGCTGGGCCACTTGTGGCATGAGAGGAACCATAACCAAAGCCTCTACAAATGAAGAAAGTGAAGATCACACTAACAACACAGAAGATCATGACCAAACATACAGTAAAACAGAGGCTGGTTCTGACGCTCTACAAGGGTACAGGATTTTTTTTTTTCTAGCATACAAACTCTTGCAAAAATCAGAATTATATATATTGGAACACGAAATTGGTTTGGGTCTTCAAAATAACTCATTTTACAGAAGCAATATAATTACTTATTGTATAGAAACATTCTAGTTTAAAAATAGAATTTTCATGAACATAAATATTTATATATGCTTGCCTGATCTGAGGTGAAATTACACTGATTTTAGTAGTCTTTCTAAGCTGAACTGCTAATGTTAATTAACAAAATTATTCTCCTAACATTCTGTTCTTTTTTTTTCCCCCTCTTTGTGAAACTAGGCTCCTTACTGTTGAAGAGCGAAAGCAGATAGGTTCCCTCTGTAAACTTGTGATTGATCATGG
This sequence comes from Pavo muticus, assembly GCA_016647715.1. NCBI lineage: Eukaryota > Metazoa > Chordata > Aves > Galliformes > Phasianidae > Pavo > Pavo muticus. The sequence continues at coordinate 2,120,790 of JACDJE010000086.1, read as the reverse complement.
ACGGATCAGATATTTACAACATCGAGGATACAAGGCTGCACTACAGTACTATACAGATTCCTCTGTGTCCTTGGAGAATGTCCTGTTGACAGCTGTCCCAGAGACAACTTCATGACAAGATACAGATTTGGAACTGGCAGAAAAACTAGAAAATCCACCTGGATTGTATAAAAAGCAGATTCAGTGCTTACAGAAAACCTGTCTTAGTCTTTCCTTATCCCAAGAAAAGGTTTTATATTTCCCAGTTTGACTGGAAATTAAAAACATGCAAAGCAGTTCTCATTACTAGAAAAATGAAATCCCTAAGAATAGTTGAAACTAATTGCAGGCCGTATTGTTAGGAAGAAGTATGTTTTGATAGTTTCTACTCACAGTTAAGTTCCTTCATCATTAGCAGTTATCACAGGAGAATCGTCAGAAGTGCAGCTTTCCAAATTTCCTGAAAGACAGTGGGTTAAAGTAAGGGAAATTAACATAATTTGTTTCCAGTTAGATGTCCAGGATAGCTTTGTATTTCCTCCTGAATTATTTAAGTATTCTTAGGTACTTATTTCATCAGCTCTAGGAGCATTCATTAAAGAATAAAACTTATTTTTAAACCACTTGTCTTGATGTATTCTTGTTAATTTAAATATTCATTCATAAAACATGGAGAAGAAAAAAGCTAGCTTAGGGTTCTGAAGAGCGTTTTTAAGCCTTCGTGACATACAGAATGGAAGATCAAGGAAAGTTTTTATATCTTCAATGGATGGAATTCTCTTTAAGTAATGGCTGCCACCTGCACATCTGCTCTGATCTTTTACTGAAACCATTAAGCAGGCAGAGAAATTTAATCTGTTTACTTTGACATTACTAGCAGCAGGGTTTTTTGACGTAGCAATTTAGAAGTGAGATGAAAGTGCAGGGGGTGCTTTGCTTATGAGACTGGATTTTTGTCAGGGAGAGACAGAATTTGACATTAGCAGTTGTGAGAAACATCTGTTTATCAGGTTTTGCAACTTTACTGCTAAAAAATGTTGGATGTTGCAAATTTACATCCTGTTTTAGTAGTCTCCATGTGGACAACATCCAAAAATAGGGAACACTGAGTTTGCTAGAACAGTGTCAGAAGACCTATACTATCTAACTCTGCTTCAATTGCAAATACAGCAGCATCACTGCTTTCAGTACGTTTCTTCTAGAAAACATGCTTTCCTGAGAAGATGTACTGTGCCAGCTTTTGATAGCCATACCCCCATCCTCAGTAAAACACTGCTTGCAGACTTTGGAAAATACTCATCCAGGCTTTTCGTGTGTCATTTGCATACGTACTCTAGTTTTCTTTTATCCAGCTTAACCTTCCCTTTGTTACTTCATTCCAGAGGGACTGGAATTAATAAAAAACCACACCTGTTTTCTTCAGTGACTCCTGGATATACATGTGCATGAATTCAATGCCGAACATTTCCTGTTGCTCCTCTTCTTCTGTATTCTCACATGGGGGGAGTGTTACCTCTAACTCCAGTGGGTTGTCTCTGAAGTTGACAAATCTGTCAGGTGAGTGGAAAAGGTTATGCTTGCATTACATCTTGGCCAGAGAGAACTTCTAAAACTGAATTAAGATTTATCAGGCAATACTTGGAACAAGAGAAACAGAGTTTAAGGATATTTTTCCAGATGCTATGAGTCTAAGTTGAAACCACCAACACATCAGCAGAATCAGATAACTAAGTGAAGAAGAATTCTTATAATAACTAGCTGACTGTTGTGGGAGAAAACATTGCAGTTCTCATAATTTTGTCTTCTGGGTTTCACTTTGTTGTCAGCATAATCCAGCTTCCACAGATAAGCAGATGAGAACAAGTGTGCAAATGCTGGTGTTCTAAATGCAAGGTAAATCCACCCAATCTCCCCCTGTTCTTAGTCCACTCCCATACTCTGTTCCATGTATACCATGAATTGACCATTTATGATGCTTGCCTTAGTGTAATACTACAGTGTGCCCAGGATATTCTAACAGCTGTAGGAAGGAGGCCAAATAAACCCCATAAAACAGACATTTCCCTACTTTAGGAGAATGTCACCTCTGAATCCTTCTCCCCCAAACCATTACACCCCACAATAGCTACCATTACCCAGGAATAACTGAGACTATGTAGATAAAGCCTACAGACCTCTCTTTACAAATTAAAGCTTATACAAGCTTACTTGCCCCTGATGTGCAGAAATGTATTAGTCTCCTTAAACTTTGGGAGTGTAACTATCATAGCTTACTCTCTTCAAATGGATTGTGCTTCTCAAAGCTTTCTTGACCAGATTCTCAAATGTTGTGAATCTGTGTAATTATACTGTATAACTGTGGACGCACTTTTTCCACTTCCTTAGCATCACTCTATGATATACAACTTAAGGGAGGCTTTAAAACTTACCTGCTGGTATTTATATTTCTGTTGTTTTTTCTTACCTCAGATTTGTCATGTGTGTCATACAAGAAGGAATATCCTTAAGTTTGTTGTTACTAAGAACAAGAGTACTAAGATTTTTCATATTAACAATGGTTTCTGGCAAAGAGTTGATTTCATTCCTTTGGAGCCATAAAGTATGGAGATTTTCCATTCTGTAAAAGTAGGCATTTCCTCAATCAGTCAAGATTTAGAAAATTTGTATTAATGATTGATTTATTTTCTAAATTGATTATTTTTAACAGCCACATAAAGGACTCACATAAAGAATTAAAAAAATCTCAAAGAAAATCCCATATCCAAGATAATTATCTAAACTGCTACTTGAAAATGTCGTTAGCAAGAAACATTTAACTTGATAACAGTAAATGCATTATTTATGTATTTACTAAATGAATTATCAAAAATATACAAAAGCTGATATATCTTAAGTTTTCCATCAGGTTAATATTAAAATAGCTTTTGAAACAGGATTTAACCATGAGAATTTCAGTGCAGTAGAATTCAGACTATGATGTGAGCTTCGAGCTGCGTTTACCTGTCAATAGCATCAGGAAGCTTCTGGAGTCGATTTCCTCCCATATCTAACCATTCTAGATTTGGCATGTCCAGAAGAGCTGAAGGGATGGTGGTAAACTGATTCATACACAAATCTATGTGAGAAAGCTTCTTTAAATCACTTAGCTGAAAGGAAAGAGATTTAATGCAATTTTGTATCGATGTTCTATTACAGCACTGATGTAGTCATGTTTACTGAAAAAAATAAAATTTAACATTAAAACACATTTTGGAGTTTGTAAACACAGAATGGTTTCTGAGTTAAATTAACTGAATTTCAATGTACAATTACAGCACTTACCTGGAGGGTAGGGGCGTAGGTTTGAAACTGTTCAGGTGGTTACACTTTATCTCCTTTATCTCATTTAGGGTGAGCACCCTAAATGCTGAGAAGCTGAATGTCATGACTACAATGCAGATACATCCCAAATATAAAGAAAAGGATTTTTAAAGACATCACCTGGAGCTATTTAAAAGATGTGTAGATGTGGTGCTTAGGGACATGTTTTAATGGTAGAGTTGGCAGTGGCTACATTAAGGGTTGGACTTAATGATCCTAAAGGTCTTTTCCAATATAAATAAATGTTTCTATGATTATATTCTATGATCATTGTCTTTAGTATTTCATACTCAGCTGGTGCTTCTCCATGCAATTTGCTGTATTTCAGTAAGCTAATATTTAGTTTTTTGTTGTTCATATCACATGGACGGTATTTTGGAGGACTTAGATACTTTCAGTGTTGTGAAGTCCATTAGTACTGCAAGACATTAAAAATTAAACATAGCCTCAATGAGTGCTGCAACATCTACGTCCTTTGGTGAATCATGTATTCAAATGCTTTTTGTAATTTTCAGGCAATGAAAAGATGTTTGATGGCAAATCTGGCCCAACAAGAAATACTATGCATGTACATAGAACCAAGCTAAATTTACACTAAATATCTCAGGTGTTCACAACACGATGATCTCAACAGGAAAGAACTATGTATTTACTATTACTTACTATGAGCTGTTACTTTAAGAGCTATTGCTCTATATGAAATCTTATAACTTGTATCCATGTAGTTTTAGTAAATTCTGCATTTTGACTAATCGTGTATGTTTTTATTTGAACATTTGCTGAGTATTGTTGTTTGGACTCAATTTTGCAATGCTCCATTACTATGTTTTTTTATACACTAGAAGAAGTAAATATGGTTACGTACTTGACATTTCTGTACCTAAGAGACTAATAGCTGGAGATGCAGGTCTTTCTCACACGGAGGATAGACCAAATTAAATCTCAACAGTATGTAAGCAATTGCTTTATTCTCTTTTAATCGCTTTCAGCATCTTCTCAGAACAAAATTAATGCAACTTTTTGCACATAGGCAATTGTCTAAATCACACAAAACCTTTTCATAGCTAGAAGTCCAGGTAAAGATGCTTTCAATTGTATGGTGGCAAATGGCATGAACTTGTATTCTCAGCCTTAACAGGAAACTCACCTGTGCTAAGGTATCAGATCCACAGTGGGGTAAATCAATCAGTGAAGATCTTCAGCCTAAACTAACATCAAGTGTATTGCTGTCCTGTATGCTCATTTATCTAGGTAATGATTAGGTGTATTTGCCCTTGTCATGCGTCTTCAGTTGGATTAGTGGTATAAATACTGCTTACATGTGCATTTATACAGATTAGTTATAACATTAGAATACCAAAGCAAATGTAAGAACACAGAGTAAATTCAAAATATACATCACAAAATAAGTAAGTAAGTAAATAAATCAGAATAGTCAAAACCTGTGGAGGAAGATCACAGATATTCCTGTTGACAGCCAGTTCCAATCTTTCCAGACTGATGCAATTGCTTATTTCCTTAGGAACAGACTTTATTCTATTGTAACTGAGAAGCAGCTCTTGGAGGCCAGTCAGCTGGCCTGCAGAGAGCACAAATGAGAAAGAATGAACATGAATATTTATCGTATTTGCAATAAAGCATTAATGTTTTTCTGTTATCCTAACAATGCTATAGAAGAGTTCTGTGTTCTCATAATATATAAATAAATAAAAATTTAAATTAAAGGATTTCAGGACTCTAGTACAGAAGTACAGAATTCCAGATGAGTACTTCAAAAACTCCAAAAACTTATGAAATGAACAACTCATGCCATGAACTCAGAACTTGAAGCCTGTTTTTCCGTATCACTTTTCTAAGCAGGCTTTCTTATGTCTAATATCTGTTGCGCTTATAAGCTTTTTTTTTTCCCCCCATGGAGAGCTACCATTCATAAAGATGTCTTCTCCATCTGGCCTTTTTTTTCTTTTTTTAAACATTTATAGGGAATCGGTAGCCTTAAGATCTCTGTCTAACTGCCAAATATAAGTAATGTTTTCTAACTACGCAGTTGTAAAGTTAGGGAGGTAAAATGCCAAGAAATTGCATGCTTGTATAACATTAATTTTCTTAGAAAAGCAATATAAAATAAAATAAAAGGAAGTACAGCTCACCAATTTCTTTAGGTATGCTTTCTATTGAATTCCGGGATAGATCGAGAACAACAAGATTGTGAAATCTTCCAATGAACTGAGGAATTTTCTGCAAGCTAGTTCTATGAAGCTGCCATTCTTGGAGATGGACTAATTTCAATAAGCAGGAAGGTAATGTCTAAGACAAGAAGTATGAATCCAAAGAAATTCAGCTTAATAAACAAGAATATGGGTTTAGGCAGAAAGTGGTGGTAAGATTTTTGTTTTCCCATTAACATTTTGTATTGCAATTTAAAAAAATAAAACAAAATAAATATTTCCTTCTTCTCAAGCTACACTGTAACATCCAAACAAGAACTCTATGAGTGTGGGTCATTCTAACCATCAGTTTCATCTGCACACTGTTTTCTCTCAGGATTTAGACATCTGCACTACTGTCATTGCTTGAAAAGTTTCAGGCTATATAACTGAGGATGAAGCTGCTCTAAATGGATTGTTGCCTTTAAATGATTATCTAAATGACATTTCCTGTTCTGTTAAGGGAAACAAGAAGCAGCTGAGAGCAGAAGGATAGAAACACTCCAGTGTTTACATGTTAGGAATTCCAAACAAAGAACAGAGCTTCCCTATACTGAACACTAGAGTATTGCTGGCAAGGCTGTTACTCTTACTGACCTCAACATAGTCTAATTCTCTTCATAGAACTGGCACCTGCATTTCTGCATTAATAAAGCTACCAGCTCTGTAACTTGTCCTCATTGCTAGATTCCATTCTGTTGTTGATTCTACAGTTAGCCAATTCCCTATATGCATTAGAAATAAGAGTGTGAGAATCTAACTCGCTCGTTGTCACTCAGAAAGTAAGTAACAATAAAGAATCTTTTTGTGCATCTAAACACAGAGGTTTCTCATCTTGAGATATTTTCTGCTTTGGGTGCATTAACAAAACCAACATGTACCTAATTAAACTCTTTTATTTTGCAATGTAAAATCGCTTCTAATGCAAGAAAGTCTTTTGGGCTTTATTTTTGCAGAGTAATGCTTAATACCTGGAACTAAAAAAATCAGCTTGCTTTTACATTCTCACAACTGTGCATCTCAATTCATGGTTAGCAAAGCAAAACATGAGCACTTCATGATTAGAAATAGTAAAACTGTGAATGTAAAGATGTAAATAGTGTTCTTCAAATGCATCAAGTCATTCAGTCCACGCAGTATTAATAACTATACACAATACCTTCCATTCTTCTTCCTCTATCCTTAAAACTGCTCTTCCATCTTCATTAATTACTTTTTCTTTGAGTTTTGCTAAAGTGGTTCTCTCCTCCCAGACAAGCAGTAACCTGCAAAAGAAAGAAAATTTGTCAGTGGTGCAGCTATGAATAAAGGCAATAATTACCAACCATTCTATTTTTGGAAAAACAAAGAGGCAGTACTTAACTTTGAATGAGTAACAATATAATTAGCATCCAGAAACAATATTATCAATTGAGGGAAGATAAGAACATAAAGTAATGTCTGACTGAGTTAGTTTATAGTAATTCTACTCATCTGCAGCTCTGCATAGTTCAGTTGTACCGTCAGAAGGAAAATAAAACTTTATTCAGTTTCATCACATTGCAGCCAGGAATAGAAAGTAAATTCACGTGAAGTGACAGTTCCAAAGACATGAATTTTGAAACAATCTCGTGGTGGGACAGAAAGCTTTCAGTTCCACCAAACAGAAGTTCAATCAAACAAGGTCAATCAGCTAGGGATTCTTTTAGCTTTGTTTTCACTGGGGACTTCAACAAGAATTTTAATAATTAACCCACTTCTTTTTCTGCTTTCATTTGCCATTTGTGACTTCTGAATTCGTTATTCCATTTCAAACATCTGACAAATGAGGAATGGTCCCAAAAATGCTAAATTTCTTCACATTTCATGAAATTGCTGGCTACTCAGAAGAGAAGACCAAACAACTGTTAATGCTTCCATTGAGAATAAAACAAATTAGAGCAACTTAGAGCATGCACACAGAAGAGGATTTTAATATCTGTATTTATTAGATTTAGTGTATATGCTAATATTTTTTATCACAGAACACATCTCATTGATTGACCTGAACGTACTGCTAGATACTAACTAGTGGGAATTCTACTGCAGTAAAGACTAAAGATTAGACTGCAGACGAGTTTGGAAAGACTACTTCTAGTCTTCTGCAATATAACTTTTCACATATCATCTACAGTTTACCTACCTTCCTGCAGACCTCTCTCTGAACTCCTTTTCTTTCCGTAATTCTTCATTTATCTTCTGTATTCTCACTTCCCAAAGTGTCCTCACAGCAGTGAACGATCCAATACAAACAGCAGTTTCAGTCATGATTCTTACATGTTCAGGTTCAATCACAGGACTCCAACTGTGAATTTCAGTGCCTCAGTGCGTGTATCACCTACCACAAGGGGGCAGTGACATGAAAACTAAAACACAGACATATCTCCTTGATTATATCATTAAATATAGTTAATGTAGAGCTAACAGAATATTACCAATTGCTTTCTATGTACAAAATAATTGTATCCAGTTAAATTTTCTGAAATAAAGTACAATATAAACAAGTAAAAATGGTAATTAGTTTCAAAAATCAGTTTTCAACAAAATCATTATACAATGATCTAGAGAATTTACCATGGGAGATCATTAAACCACAGCACTATTATCAAAGATGTTGACACAACTATAATAAATAATGACAAAAAATTAATTAGAAAGTATAAAGAATTTCAACATTCATTTTGGGAAGCAAATTAAATACTAACTTAAATGTACAATTTTGAACTTTTTTTCCCAAAAAGTACCTGTATGAAGGATCTTTTTACAATCTCTTCTGCATTCTTCTTGAGAACAACTGTTTCTTTCAGTTTGTTACAACTGTAGACTGAGAAGGACCATTATTAAATGTGGATATAAGAATTCATTCCCCTCCCAGGAAGAAATAAGTGTTCTGTGCAACTCCAGGTAATTAATCATTACAGTTGCATCCTGGGTGGTACAATACTTGCAATGAAAGGAATTTTGCACTTCAGAGAAGCAAATATGTTGCTAGAAACATATTAGCATGTGCATTTATTTGAATTATTTTTCTTAATGGTATCTCTCACACCACAGTGTACAGTTAGTTACCTTTTTAAAAAAGACTTCTCATATTCTTCACATCTCTCTCACCATCTCGTAGACCTCCTGAGTGTCAAGATCCAAATCAAATCAGGCTACTGTTTTGAAATAATCTTTCCTTAGGGAGATAATTAATACATAGTTTTCTGAAGAGCAGCGAAGACACTCTGCTATCCCAATAAGTACACCCTTCTAAAAAGCATTCTATTGCCATTTTATGTTTACCATGTCTTTTGCTAACATAGTTCTTCATAAAGTCTGATTGTATTGAAATCATTTAAAAAGGTACAGACAAGCAAATACTAACTTTAAATTGCCAAGACTGCTTCCTGTTCTAAAGACAGCATGAAATCATATTATAAAGGTTGACATACACTCACACACACACACACACACACACACACACAAAAAAAAAAAAAACAAAAAAACCGAGAGAGAGAATCTAGTCCAATACTTCTATACTAAGAACTCTTAACCATTCTTTACTTGTTAAGGAAGAGTGGCAGGATTTGACAGGTGATACAAAAGGCATCCCACAGTGTGGCACAATGCTGTCTGGCACTCAATTAGGAATTCAATCCCTTTTTAGGGATTCAATCCTTACTTCTCTGTAACAAGATTTTTTTATCTTTCCCTTCCCTTTATCAATATGATCACATTTACTTGCTGTACTTTGAAAGACTAACTTCTTTTTTAGTGGTACTTCTAGTGAATACCTTTCCATTCCTCATCCCAACATGCAACACTAGTGACTAAAAAATTGTATGAGGCTTTTTGCTCCAATTAGCAGTTGCAATTTAAATTGCCTTATTTTCAGAATTAGTCTTCTACTGAGAAAAAGTGATCTACCTGATCAATCATACCTGTTGTTCAGACATTTTCAGGCAGAAAACTACAAATCTTATGAGGTATGTTGTACAGAAAAGATACATTAAGGTTCCACTCTCTACAAATTTGTTCATACATGCACTATATGCACTACAAAAGCCAATTTCAGACTATACAATCAAAACAGTACTTATTTTTAGTGAAAGCTTACACTTGGCAAAAAGTGGACAGCATATAATTCAATAAACATTGCTTTAGAACCATGAAATACAAGAGGCCCTAAGTATATGATTCTACCTTCAAGGATATTTAATTACATACTACCAGGATTATTGACAAATCTTCTCGATATTTTCCTGACAAACAATAAGACATAATAATCACATTGCCGTTGACAACTCAGAAGTGAATTCCCAAATGTGGCTGTAAAATAAACACAAATTACTACCATGTAATCCCCCCAGAAAATCACCTCCAAGCATCCAAGAGTTTGGAACAGCTTACCTCAAATATTTGGTTTTCAAAGATTTTCCATGACTCATTGCTTTCTGTGCAAGAGCCTAGGTAAGCTACAAATTTCGCTTGTACTATCAAAACCATTTGGAACTCTCACTCAGACTCCAATGCAATGTCAGTCTAGTTCTAATTTTAGCCCATGCTGAGAATAGAAGGTATCACATGAGGCACTTCTGCAACACCCCCCCAGCATTTACCATTCTTAATGTCTTCCTAGTTTGCTGAACATGACTGGACTCCCATAAACTGCTTATAAGATCAATAAAAGTTAATAGCTGTGAACAAAACCAAATTCATTATACTTCATAATGAAAACTAAAAGTAAGCTAGTTTTGGCTTTTTTTTTTTTTTTTTTTTTTTTACTCTTTCAGAGTTTATCTGCAAGGATAACTGAGCTTCAGAAATACTTAGTACTGCATAAGTGCTATTAATCAGTAACAGTGATTAATTAGACTAGAAAAAGTATTACATAATTAAGTATTTTATTCATTGATTTTGCTCATGATGAAGAATTCCCATGTAAATTGTCGAAGTCCAGGCAGAAAAGTAATCTTTATCATGGTATGCAGAGAGGTTATTGCTCACCACTCCCTTTTACATGCTTCCAATCATAAAACATTTTTAACATTCTATTTCTTCAAAGAGACATTGGAGAAGATAAAAGGAGAACAACTGTCACAGTAAACAAGTATTAGAAGTTACATGACAGACTATTTAGACCATTTTAACTTTGTTATTATTTTTGATGTTTAATATCTTTTTCTTCACTCAGATGAAAAAGAGAGGCAGCAATTATCATAAAATCACTGGTTGAAACAGAAGTCATAAAACTGACTTGTTCTAACCTAGATTGCACTATAAGGATATAAAATATGAAGACGAAACTTAAAAAATAGCACTCATTTGGTCACAGTAGTAGAAAATGTTTTCAGTCATTATCAGCTTGACTTAGATTCTATCATTACCACACAAAACTTCATAATGGAAAGTAAACAACAACAGTAATAATAAAAACTAAAAAACTAAAATATGAACACCAATTCCTATTTAAAAAGACGCTATTTGCTTTAGCTTTAAATCTTCAAGGGCACGTTTTTTGTGTGTAGGGGGGGGATGTGTTAGAAGCAAAGGAGAAAGTTATGCAAAAGTAAAAATGACCTCTTTGGTATTGGTATTGCTTCTTTCAGTTTTGGTAGAGGTTCAATACCCTCAGTATTCTTAATTAATTATTTATTTATTTTTAGAACTATAAGTACAAGCTTTGCCCCCTTGAAAGAGACAAACAATTAGACTTGGGCCAAAACAAATTTTACCTTTCCTTTCACCAGGTCTTTGAGTGTTAAAGAAATTTCAAGCTTCTCCTGTGAGCAAAATTCTCTAAAATATTTCAAGATCACTTTATCACCTTCTATCATATGCTTTTGTTTGCTCAACTTATTTTTGTATGGCCATAAGACTAAAACAAAATACTATTCAGACTAAGCCCTTACCACAGTAACATACTTGTAGGAGAGTAGCCATTAGGCTGTACTCTTCTAGTAGTCTCAAGTGCAGTACGTTCTTTAAAATAAGTAGAAGATGGATCCACTTGTACAGGATTGCCTGCATGAAATTCATACATAAAAACAGTATTACTACAATTATTTGTGCTGTTAAGAAAATTTATTAGGAATAAATAAATCTGATAAAAATGAAATAGGTGATATGCACAACATATTAGTCAAAGTTTTGAATAAATGACTTACATAAAGGCACCTTTTACCACAACAGAATTACAAATAGCACCTTACATGTATACTCCCCACCTACATTACCACATTTCCTCTTGCTCAGTCTCAGCATCAAGGATAGCAGAGATTCTACCCTGGTAGCTTACGTCTTGCACCTTCACAGCTAAACACATCAGGCTACTTTGGTCTACAATACTGGTGAATGTTCCTGTAAAGATAGTTTTTGATATATATATCTAAAGAAAGAAGAAAATGTCCAATTTGCAAATTAATTTTTAAGGTCATACAACTGCTTTTTCTTGTGTCTGTTTCAAGCTTATGTTTCTAGAAGGCATTTATATCCAACCATTTTCTTTGTAACTCCTACCAAATAACAACTACAGTCCTCATCATCTCTTAAGTTTACCTTAAAGCAGCACAATTATTGTCTGTTCTGAAGGCATTAACTTGAACCTCTTCATTCTTTGCCTTGTATCAGTTATTCCACATAATATTTTTATTAAATACTAATTCTTAGTTGTATCAGATTAATCTGTCAAGTTCTAGTAACTGAACATCAATAATGTAAGATGGTGCAAACTTCTAGAGTACATTCTGTTTGTTGTCACTTATTTAACGTCACAATAACTAATGAGATCCTCCTTTTCTACAAATAGATGCCTTCTATAGGAAACAAAAATATTTGGAATTTAAGGACTGTAACTACTTCCACCCTATAAAAATACAGTATATTCTAGAGAGTTGCAAGGTCCTGATATTTATCAGTAAATGTTATCAGCAAGTATTTGAATAAATGTGCCCTCTCCCTTTATCATTTGATAAAGTACCTGGGCAAGTAATACCAGGAAAACGTGGACTAGTAGAAGACTCGAGAGTTTAACTCTCTTAAACAACAAAAAGCTCTCTGGACATCTTACAGCAGAAGCATAATAGGCATTTTATTTGCATTTAATTTTGCATAACTTCTTTTGGGAATTTTGATATTATCTGTTAAGATAAATCTATGTTTCCAACAAAGAAGAACTGTGCGTTTTACCTTCAAAATCTGTTTAGAAATACTACAGATATAGATCAGTGATTCATTTAAACCAGTCTTACAATCATATGTATTACAGAAGGCAAAATAAAGATGATCCATCACCATATTCAGAAGTTGTGCCATGACCTATTGACAGCCTGCTGTAGAAGAAATTACAGCACTACTAATTAAAAGAAGTAACAATTAATTGATAGACTGATATCAGCTGTTGAGAACTTTTAGCCACATAAAATTATTATATAACATGAGTAGCAAAGGGTATGTGCTAGCAAAGCCAGCTTTTGTAGTTATTCAGTCTAACACAGTTTAAAGGCATACTCTAGCCATGATTTCCTTTATTTAAGGTCTAGCAGCATCAAAGCAGGGTTCTCCAAATAAGATTTCCAGAGGTTAGAAAAACGGGCCATTGTAGCTCCATCAATAATGCGGTGATCAGCTGACCAGCTCACATTCATTATCTGCGCTTTAAATACTTCACCTTTTCCATTAAATCGAGGAAGAACCTAAAAACCAGTGAAAGGAGTAAAATAAAAATAGAAATATTAAATATTTTCTTTAACAAAATTGCATTTTTATTGTTAATCTAAATTCAAATATTTTGCTAAATTAGACAGACAGCAGTAGTGCCATTCGGAAATGGAAGAGCTTCCCATTATTGTTTCTGTGAACCTACATAATAAACAGCGATATCCACTTTCTACCATCCCAGATATACTGAAGCAGTGAAAACTTTCACTGACCCAGAAGCTTTCTCCTGAATAATTACTTGCATTGTTAGTACTCAAAATGACAGTTTTCCTAAAGCATTCATGAAATGAGGCTCATAGGAAGAACATGTGAAAAGTATTTTTAACTGATATTAATGTCATATCCAGCATTGATCTCAAATGTCTGCATTAAATAGCTAAACACCAAAACTCAGAAAATAAGAAACTGCTGTGACCACAGAGTCCTGTATAGATTCAGCCATCTAGCTCATAAAGCTAAATACTATTAAAATACTTCAAGTCTCAAGTTTTCTCCTTAATCATAGTAAGACTGCTATTGCCACGTTGCAAAGACTTTAAAAAAATATGTTTATATTGTTAGCTAATAACTAGAAGATTAAATAAGACCTGGGTGAATGTTAGAGAATTCTAGAGAAAAAGCCGAAACTTTGGCATAAAAGACTTCGGTGTCTCTGCTTAGCCATTTAAAAATACCACAACACTTTTTAATCACAAGCTAGGCACTTATATAACAGAAAGAAGTCATGTTTATATTAAAAACAAGCAAACACATAAGGACATTTTCACTGAAGACAACCTTAGTTCACTAGAGTTAAACACTCACATTACTGAGATAAAGTCAGTATACCTGTATCTTTCCAAGTGCTCCAATAGCAACTTCAGGAGGTAGAATCACTGCTTTGGCATAAGTACCACCAATCTAAAAAAGAAAATGCCGGGGATACTAGTTAACAAATAAGTGTATCACTTCTTTGAAAAGCTTCTAGCAGGAATTACTACTCATTTTGTTCTTTGCATATTAAACTTTTATTAAGGTGTTCACTTCAAATGCAGTTTTCAGATACAAGTTCTCACTTTTCTTGTACTTACTGTGCCAATATTTGAAAGGGTGAACGTTCCCCCAGTGAGGTCATTTGTTCCCAGTTGGCCAGCAGAGCCCAAGGCTTGTAGGCGATTCAATTCAGAAGCAATCTCAAAGATACTACTGACTTGAACATTTTTCACATTTGGGACAATTAAACCTTGTTCTGTGTCCATAGCAATTCCAATGTTGTGTGAAGCCTACAAAAAGTTTCATTAACCAGACATTAACAGAAGCAGTCAACACAACATGCATACTTGCTAGAAGGAGTATGTAAGGATTCATCTGAGTGAGTCTGATAAAACAGCACAAAAGGAAGTTTTACTAACTATATGTAAATACACACGCACACACACACATATACACACACATCACTTAAGAAAATAGACACTTCAGAGGTATCTGGCCAGCACCTTGTACAAAAATTAAATAAGTTTTATCAAAACTAAGCTTAAAATATGATTTAAATGCATAATAGCTGAGAGTCCAAGCAGCAGAATCACTGTGCCATTACTAAAAATTACTGTCTTTGGATTTTAGATATTATCATTACAACTGCTTGGTCTATCTTCAGGTGGAAACCAGGAAATCACTGTAATAATACGTATTTTTGAGAACAAGATGAAGTGAAAAAATGACTTTAATTAAACAAACCACTGAAATAAGATCTCTATTGAACCAAATCTAATCTTAGATACAATCTGGATACTTAAATTATTTTCCATCACACCACTACAATTTTTATACGCTTTCTTACAATTGGCTCAGACATTTTGAAAAGCCCTCATTAAATGTTAGTTTTCTGCTCACAACTTTTATCAGTAGTTTACAAACCTTGTAAGTGACGTTTTGACAGCTTTCATCCAAAGAAGCATTAAGAATGGGATACTGCAATAATCCCAGAGAAGCTGCCTGTTAAACACACAAAAAAAGACAGATTTTTATACTAGATAACTCAGAAAAGTGAATGGAAAGCAAGGAACACTGGGAGACAAATGAGGCTAATAACCTAGATTTCCTCAGTGCAATCAGATGTGGCTTCAACTCTCCTACATGGTCCTTGCGTGTTGCTATTCTGTTATGATCACAGTAACAGAAGGAAAAACTTACAAAAACAAACGTATGTCAGACAGACACATAAAAAGTAATAATCAATTTCTCAAGTTATTTCCTGTTCCACAATTAGAATTAAATATCCCAAGAAAAAAGTTAGGCTATTCCACAGCAATTTCATTCTAAACTCTCCAATGAGATGGTTATTTCAGGGAACAGTAATTCCCCCTAAAAAGGGTGAGCAAAATTATTACTTAACACTCCAGTTGAAATAGCATTATTAGAAGTTTTAGATTAAGCTATGCATTCAGCCTTCAGTGATGACAGCAATTGGAAATGAAACCATGACAACTACATGAGTACAAGTGTTTGAACAAGAGAAGTCTGTCATGGTTTTATGATTTTCGGTTATCAGTATTCCTCATCTTAACATCATGTAGTGCACTGGGAGTTAAAGTGTCCTGGGTACCTGTCCCCAAAGAGAAGAACTATGTTCCCCAGAAGCCTGTTTGCTGTGTTGTTATCATTTCTGCTCAGGGGGAACAGATATAAGGCCTTGGTAGGTCATCTGACCGGCTCTTCCTCATCAGTCTCTCTCCCTGCTGCTCGACCAGACTGCGCATCTCACCTCAGCGTTATGGTGAGGCCTACCCAGCTTTTGGACAATCTCTCTCTCTCATTATATTTGATTAATTAGCTTCAATTCTAATTATATTGTATTATAGTGTGTTATCTTGCATTCCGATACCATATTTAGTAAATTAGTTTGTTTCTCCTCAGATCGTTGCCACTGTTTGTAATTATTTTGGGGTCCCCTGTTTCCCTTTTCCAGAGGCGCGGATTTTGCGAAATCCCTCCGCCCCGCCAGTCACGGAATCGGGCCGAACCAGCCCGTAAACCGTCGACAGAAGGCATATGTTCAATTCACCTGAACAACATAAACATATTCATTCATCTGAGGGATTCACTACCAACAGCAATTACATGGCATTTTAAGTATGAGATTGATTTTAATGAAGGTCACCAAAACTACCAACTGTTTCCAAAATATGTTTTGTTTAAATTACACACTCAGTGATGCTTACTCACTTACTGTTTCATGCTGTATCTGCTCTTACTTTCTCCATTAATGTTTCAAAAAATTTCCGTATTATCTAACCTAACTACAATTCCAACAGTAAATTGATAAATGGTGCATTAAATAAGAAAAGCTGATACTTTTCTTGTGATCTGTGATTTTTTAGATGATAAGAGTGTGCTCCAAACTTAAAACAATGACCTATCACAAGATTTTGGTAAAATCTGCCTTAGTACTCCATATACTGTTCTGCTGCATTTCTTACCTTTATGAAGAAAGGCATAAAGGAAAGCTTAATTCCACGACTTTGTGCTAAAGGTTTGAGCTCTTCTCGCAACTGAACAAGGTGAGTCAAGTCAATCTCATCACAATAACCAAAGTGAGGGATCTTTAAGGCAGCACTCATAGTCTTTACCATTGCCTTGTGAAAACCTGGAAAATATTCACTGACTTCTTACATGAACAAAATTAACTTCTTGGAACTGAGAGTGAAATTCCAATTATTTGAAAATTAAAATCTCTTGTTTTCCTCTTTCATTGTGATTTTTCTCATCTCTGTGTCTTTTATTGTTTCTCTGAAAGAAATTACTTTGCTACTAATTACATAATGACTCAAACTGTAACAAATTCACAAGTGTTTCTAAATCCCAACCTGTTTCAGAATACATTTGAAGAAACCCGGGTTAAAAATGAGCAAGCGCAACTTGCAACCAAACTCCATCCAACCAAATTATGAACAATTATATCACAAAATAATAACTTTATGCAACACCTTCTTGCAGAGAGCATGTTTTCCTATTTATCACATAAAATAATAAATCGAAACACTCCCATCAAATGGAGCCGAATGCTCATTGAGTTACATTCACCAGTACTTTACTGCAAACGTTTTCTCAAGATTTTATATTTGATGATTTACCTGTTATAGGTTCAATTTTATCTTTTCCTGAAAACACAACAGGTCTGGAAACAGGTATTGGAATTTTGCGCGCTTTGTCCTTTGGAGCAGTTGGCACTGTCTCTGATTTTGACAACGGTGCAATAATTTCAGCCTTTGGTGATGGAGGTAGGATAGCTCCCGTTTGCTTGGCCAAAAAATTGAGAATGTCTTCCTTAAGGATTCTGTTATCTTTCCCTGTTCCAATAACTTCACTCAATTTAATCTGAAAAGCATGTAACAAACTTTCAAACATGACACTTTCTTTACAGCAATATATGTATTTACAGCAATATATGTATTCCTATACTATGAAATACGGTTAACAGTTATTGATCCAACATATCTGCCGTTTTATTTCCCTTTCTGTGACCAACACTCCTGGCTCCTAATCCCTGTTAATACCATTATCATAGAATCACAGAATCTTTTGAGTTGGAAGGGATCCTTATTGGCCATCTAGCCCAACTCCCCCACAATACAAAAAAAGGGACATCTACAGCCAGATCAGTTGCTCAGAGCCTGGTCCAGCCTGACTTTGAATGCCTCCAAGGACAGGGCATCCATCACCTCTCTGGGCAACCTGTTCCAGGTTCCGGCGCCTTACCACCCTTATTTGTAAAAAAAATCGTCCTTAAATCTAATCTAAATCTCCCCTCTCCTAGTTTGAAAGCATTTCCCCTTATCCTATTACAAAAGGCTCTGCTAAAGAGTTCGTTAGTATAACCCAACAACATTTAATGAGGCAAATAACCAGTATCTATTACAGCAAATGGGTCATGTATTAGTCCTCTCTCACCCTCTCCTCATTGGCTTTGGAGGCTGCAGGTAGCTAGACAACTTTTCCCTTCCTATTGGCATCTTGAAGGTCCTGGGCACTCAACCACCCAAAATGAACCCAACCAACCCATCACAGAACAGGGAAGCTTAACAGGACACAGAGCACAGACCGTAAAATCAAGCAGCTGCAAGTCTTAAGGGGAATTTGGAATGGACCCACTGCTGGACAGCAAAATGCATGATTCCTGGTGCTCAGGGACACCTGCACTGAGGTATGCTTCCTTCAAGGATGGAGGGAGTGACTCATATTCCTTTACATCTTCTACAAATCTAGATTGTGACTGTTATATTGCATGCTAACTATTAATATTTGGCCTGATCTGGTCCAGGTGATTAGAACAAACGCTGAGTAACCATACACTACACTACATTAAATAAATAAATAAATAAATAAAATGCTGTGCTACGCTAATTACAAAATTTGGTGAAATAATAATGCTTTAATTGTAACTACAGCTTAGTAGCATCCTCATTCTACCCAGGATCTCTAGAACCCATCTGTCTCTGTAGCATCAAGTGACACTTTCTGTGATTTATTAGGTATGGAACATTGTTCAAATCACCTAAAAGGCCCATAAGGCGTCTTAATTGCACACTTTAAGAAGGAACAGTGAATACTACTCACCTCATTATTACAAGATCAGTAGTGAAGTATTAATTTGAAGAGAGTTATTTTTCACTTAAATTTCTCTATTTGTTGTTTTATTTTTCTCAAAAAAAATGCACCATAAGCTTTCAAAAAAAGTGGAATATTCATAGATTAACACAGAAAAAGAATTAGAAAAGTCCTTGAAGGACCATATAGTCCATTGTTTGCTCTTACATAAATCTGGAGAACAGAGCAAGGTAGCTAAAGCTGAGATTCAACTTTTCCCTACTTCCTGCTCTGCCCCACAGATCCATTCCAATACTTCCACTGTTTTTTAGAAACTACCATCCTAAAGCAACATAGCTGCATTTTAAGCCCACTAATTCTTTTCTTATTCATCACAATCATCAGAAAGCATAATTATCTCTATCTCTACAATGGTATTTACACATTTGAAATATATTCAAAAACAAGATATCCCTCGCTGTACTATCCTCTAATCCACATCCTCTCAGTCAGTCAAATTGGTATATAAAAGAGGGATGAAATATGACAAGACGTAATTCAGCAAACTTACATTGTTTTCCATAGCAAGACGACGAACTGCAGGTGTTGCTAATGTTTTGTGACCTTTTATCTCTTGGTGTGTGTGCTCTTCATGAGACATAGCTGGTGTTTCAACAACATCTTCCTCTGGAGCAACACCTGCAAGCAAGAAGAAAAAAATTAATTTTATTATATTATAAGTATTTGTTAAATTTCAGAATTTGCTTTAAAGTTTCTAACTCAGGCACATGTTTAATAGGCAGTTGAAAAAAAAGGGACTGGGGCATCCCTCCTACGAAAAAAGGCTGACAGAGCTGGGACTGTTTAGCCTAGAAAAAGATGGCTCTTCTGATGAGATAGGTGGATCTCATCAATGTATATAAATATTTGAAAAGAGAGTGTAAAGTTGAAGACAGAGTAAAGCTCTTTCAGCGACATCCCGTGTCAGGATGAAATACCTCCTGGGCACAAACTGGAACACAGGAAGTTTCGTCAGGGCACAAGGAAAAACGTTTTCACAGTGAGGGTGACTGAGCACTGGGACATGCTACCTAAAGAGGCTGTGGAGTCCCACCTTACTGAGATGTCCAGAAGTCATGTGAACACGGTTCTGGGCAACATCCTCTAGCTGACAAACACAAAATATGCAAGAGAAAAACTGCTTACAATACCTTTTGAAGCATCAATTTCAATGTCCACAAGTGGTTTTCCAACATAAGCTATTTCATCTAAATTGTAATGGAGTTTTCTAATGATGCCGTCGTAACGACTAGTAATAGTAACAGAAGCTTTATCACTTTGCACTTCACAGATGCTATCAAATTGAGAAACACTGTCACCTTCTTTTATATACCTAAGAGAAAAGACACATGTTAGTATAAAACATTATAATAGTAAAAACCTATGCTGCGTATTCCTTAGATTAAGTTCAGTTATGTACATCCTCACAATACAAAATGCATTCTGGATAAAGTGACAGATCATACAGTAGATACATTTGCTATATACCTTCTGCCAGACTGCTCCAAAACCACTTGGTTTGAAGCTAAAGAAGGTCTCTGTTTCAAGTTGTCAAGACCAGTATATAATCAGTTTCAGAAAAAAAATCTAGAAGTGTGAAACTGTCTCCTGTGCAAAGAGATATTTCTCCTATTTTACTTTCCTTACTCAGAGTGTGGTGAGGCACTGGCACAGGCTGCCCAGAGAAGCTGAAGATGCCCCAACACTGGAGGCATTCAAGGCCAGGTTAGATAGGGCCCTGTGTAGCCTGATCTGGTGGGTGGCAGCCCTGCTCATAGCAGGGGGTTAGAACTAGTCTTTAAGGTAACTTCCAACCCAAGCCTTCTAATGATCCTATTTGTACAAAGAGTAAGGCATTCCAACACTGTCTTTCTCTACTTGACACCTTGATTCTGCTTAAACCACTAACTGCTGCCTTTTTAGAAACAATTTACGTTTTTCTATCAAAGTAAATGGAGAAGGGGTACAGGATAAAACCATGTGGATTCTCTAGAGTTGTCATTTTTTCTGAAGTTCTAAAGCTCAGCCTAGATCTCCTCTAAAAACAATAATCACTGAAAGAAAGCCTACATACAGGTGCAGTTAGGGCATCCCATTTCCTCTACCTTTTCTATTCCCAAATATAACAGATTACAAATAAACAAAATGTAAAGGTCACTACATACAAAGGTTCAAAATGTGGAAATCAAAACTCGAAAGACTTCAATAGGAGCCCAGAAAACATACTTTCTGAAATAATTATTGGTACTTGATAATTACGGATAGTACTTAAACTAATTGCTGATTTCTTAATGTATTTCTAAGAAAGCTGAGCTTACCATTCTTTCACAGTCACCTCTGTAATACCCTCTCCAATATCAGAAAGCTTAAACTGGACAATTTGGCCACGTGAAACTTAAAAACAAAACAAACAAAAACAAACAAGGAAAATCAGCTTGCATAATATTAAGTGTAAGACATCAGACAGAATAATCTGAATACAGTAAAAAATAGTTAAATACCATTTATATACAAGCCACTAACATAACATTCATAAAAGAGCAAATTAAAATAAATTATTTTATTATGAAAAAGATTACCAGCAGATGTTCTGAATAATCGCTGTTGAGGACTAAAGTTGAAGGCAGGCTTGTCAAACACGCACGCATATTTTGATTTTATAAAGCGAATGCTGCTGCACGATCTGACGTGGTGAACACAAACCTGGGGGAAAAAAAGTCTCAAGTGTTAAAACATTAGGCTGAGAAGACAGAGCTCACTTAACATTAATGATGCAACACTAGTTACCAGACCATGTAATTTCTATGGAGAACTTCTTAGGAAAATACAATCGTAATGAATATATATCGACTATAGAATAACCATTAAATTAGCCTAAGTTTTGCCATGTCTTTAACTTCTTTTACTAACACAGCACATAGGGAGATTAAAGCCACAGTAACATAAGAAATTAACAAAAATCATGACGAGATCTGATAAGAGATTCATAATTGCTATAGTTTCTCTAAACAAGTAGTTCAGCCAAGATACGCACACAAAAAGCATAGATAATATCAACTACATCAGACATCTGAAATACTCTCATGCAGTGTGAATGCTGGAAAGGTCCTGGAGACTGCAGGAAAAAAAATCTTTGCCAGTTATTGTTTCAATCAAAAGCTGATCAGAAATAAATACGGGAAAGGAAATTCACAACAGAGGGCACAAACAGTTACACTTTTGATTCTGTTAATATAAAGGAGATAAGCATCTTTAAGTAACTTCAATTGCAATTATATTCATCCAGAAATCAACTTAAAAGGTCATGAGAATTTTCTGAAAGATTCTTCATACAAAGCTGTATGCTTTAAGACATCGCGTAATCAGTCGTGATCTTGGTCAAAACAAGGCAGTAGCACTTGCACTGACATAAACAAGCATTTTATCATTAATCTCATCAGAAGTTAGTTCACGCCCTTTCTTATTTAGTAATATTTCTTAAACCTCACTTAATTCCGGTGTTATGGTGCCTTGGGTGATGTCAAGTTAATAAAAATAACAAACGATCTGCAGATACTATCTCTAATTAATTTAGAGATAAAAAAAAATAAAAAATAACAGGTGCTACAATGTACCTCCGGTAGCTCAAAACTGTAAAATTTAGAAATTATCTTCTCAGATGAGCCAGAAAACAGGACACCTGTATGGGAAAGTTCATTTTAACTCATTTTTTTTAATATCCTTTCAAAGAATTTCAGAGCATGCGAAACTTCCTGATTCCCCTCCCACTCACCCCCCACTGTTGAACTATCTGATTTGATATTATAGTTTTAATGTGCAGATTATCCTGAAAGCTGTACAATTCTGAATTGACTATGTACATGCTTTCTGTATTATTCCATCTAGCACTGATAGTTACATTTAATATCACCATACTTTTAGGAACAAATATTTACACAAAACGATCTCCAATAAAGGACACAGCAAAGTCACACTGAATTACTTTGCATCTGCCTGCTACTAAGATTGCATCCTCTGATCTAGAGCAAATATTCTTCTAATTTCTGTAATGAACAAACAGCAAATCTTTCTGGGCATGATTGGTCTTGCCCACTTAGTTCATTCAGAGTTCTGTCTTTGGGAAGAAGTATATTGCGCTTTTCTTAATCGCTTACCCTAAAAACTGACTGCTGGCCTCAGCACAAAATGTTGTTAAACAGTATACAGGTGATGGACTAGCTGATGGAGCATCCACCCTTGAGTGTAGTAGTTCAGTAATATTTTGATCTGTGACTCTGCCTATTCTGAATGCTGAATTACAGTGCCAAAATTATGGTAAAACATTCTGCTGTCCTTCTGCTTAGAGGTGTAAGCATGTTAAAGCCTTTTTGCTTGTAGGCTTCTTGTCAGTCTTACATTTTATAATGCTGCAGAGCTTAACAGTTAGAATTGATAACTGTGGTAACACGTTGTCAGTTTTGTTACAGATCTTTCTAGACTAAGCAGCTCGCATGAGAGATTTTATTATATAAAATGACTAAAAGTCAAGTGAAATGCATGGAAGCTGTCAGATAATCACTGGGCTGAGGCCAGTGGGATGAGGTTCAACAAGACCAAGTGTCGGGTCCTGCACTTTGGCCATAGCAATGCCAGGCAACATTACAGGCTTGGGGCAGAGTGGCTGGAAGACTGTGTAGAGGAAATGGACCTGGGGTACTGGTCGATGCTTGGCTGAACACGAGCCAGCAGCGTGTCCAGGTGGCCAAGAAGGCCAACAGCATCCTGGCTTGTATCAGAAATAGTGGTGTTAGCAGGAGCAGGGTGGCAACTGTACCTCTGTACTCAGCACTGGTGAGGCTGCACCTCGAGTACTGTGTTCAATTTTTGGGCTCCTCACTACAACAAAGACACTGAGGCCCTGGAGCGTGTCCAGAGAAGGGCAACAAAGCTGGTGTGGGTTCTGGAGCACAAGTCTTATGAAAAGCGACTGAAGGAGCTGGGAGTGTTTAGCCTGGATAGGAGGAGGCTCATGGGAGACCTTATCACTCTCTATAACTACCTGAAGGGAGGTTGTAGTGAGCTGGGGGTTGGCCTCTCCTCCCACATAACTAGCAATAGGACTAGACAGAACTGCCTCAAGTTGCGCCAGGGGAGATTCAGGTTGGATGTCAGGAAATGGTTCTCTGAAAGAGTGGTCAGTTGCTGGAATGGGCTGCCCAGAGAGGTGGTGGAGTCATTGACCCTGGAGGTGGTCAAGGAACATCTAGACATTTTACTGACAGAGATGGTTTAGTGAGAACTATTGGTGATAGGTGGATGGTTGGACTGGATGATCTTGTAGGTTTTTTTCAACCTTGGCGATTCTATGATTCTATGGCACTCAGACATACTTCAGCCATAGTGTATGTTGTGCTCAGAGGCAATGATTCCACATCAAAGACAATCTTCTACAGAACGCTTTTGACTTGCTCTCCATATCGAGTTATTTGCTTGCACTGGTTTTGCTCTGCATAATACTCTCCACTTCCAACTATATAGTTACCTATATGCTAAACCGAAATCCTCCTTTCCTTAATAACAGCACTATGCCATGCTCTCCAGATCACTGTTCTCTCCTCACCATTTAACAAGAACCTCAGGCTTCTTTCTTCCTCTCATCACAATGTAACGCCTCCATGGACAACCACACAGCCCATCCTCCCTCCCATCACCAGTCAAAGGGTTTGCAAGAATACTGAGAAAATTAAAATATAATACTTCAGAACTACGATAACCATCTGATTTCTTGGATGTTAACACTGCTTCACAGTAGGTGGTCACAAGAACCAGTGCTCAGCAAGAATTACAATGAGCTGCTGGAAATGCCTACCATAAATGGCCAACTCCAAATTACACTGTTCAGCATCCACACTGATAAGATGAACGCTCTCATCTCATCACAATGTCCCTCTAAATGCAAGAGCAGATGGTTTGGCTAAGAAGAAAACTAAAAAGAAGCTTCTATTTTCAAATTCTTTGATTAGTAAAGCAAGTTACTCGCAGCCTAAAATCCACTAAGTACAAGAATAACATCTTCATGATGGCATATGCTCAAGAGATTATAAGCATCCAAAAGAGCAGCCAGTGGACTCACCTACTGAAGCACGGTGAGGCACCTGCACCGTTTAACTTACAAGCATGCGGGTTGCTGGGATTCAGGGAAATGCCTGCTTCCCCTTCAATATAAGGACCTCTCCCTACACCAAGGGACTGATGCACGGCCACAAGGCAGCGCAACGTTCGGGCAGTGCCATAGTCGGACGACCAAGCGGTAACGCAAGAGAAGGATGGCAGCGACCTGTCGCGGGAGGCACAGGTTCCTCTCGCAGGAAACGCGGCCAGCGAGAAGACACCGAGGTGCGGGAGCGCGGGGGGTCCCTGGGGAAGCGGGCACGAGCGGCGCCCGAGCCCCGCGGGGATCAGGCCGGGCTGACAGACGGCGGGGGCGGGGGCACGGCTGAGGCACGGCCGGGCGGGTTGAGGGAGGCGGGCGCAGAGCCCGGGCCGCGCAGCCCAGAGGCGCAGGGCACGGCTAAGGGGAGCGGTCAGTCCCTGCGCGGTCCGTGTTCCCACAGCGGGGGCTGTCGCTCGCTGCCGGCCGGTAGGAAGCAGCGGGAACTGGGGACAACGGCGAGGTGGACGTGCCGCGCACCGCTTTCGCCAGAGAACAGAGCTGGCACCCGCGGGACCCCCGCTACCCTTACCAGGCGCCCCACAGTCCTGCAGCTGCTCCTCAGAGCGGTCACGGCCGCCATCTTCCTCCGGGAAGAGGCAGCCCCACACCCCGCACACCTCCCACCGAGTAGCCAACCCGCGCGCAGCCACGCGGGCCGCAGCCAACCAGCCGGGCCGGGGGGTGGCGGTGGGGGCCCCGGCTGTGTGCGGGGCAGCGCGGGCGCCGCCTCAGGGCCGAGACACGCCCGCGGGGAGCAGCGGGAGGGCGTCACCTGTCGGGGTCCGTAGGAAAGCCGCTGGCGGAGCGACGGCCGCGTTCCTTGGCGGCAGAGGAGTGCGAGTAGCGCGACGGGCCTGGCTGTTTTCAGTGTGCTGTAATAATCCTCCGCGTGACGGACAGATCGACATCTGCGTGGTTCTTGTAACGGGCCCCTCTGGGGAGAGCTGCTCGCTTGTAAACGTGACGGCTACGGTCCGGCCGCTCTCCTGCGTTGGGCCGCCGCGAACCCGGGTCAGAGCTCTTCTCCGGGCGGGCTCCGGCCCCTCCCGCGGCGCGGCGCCCGGGCGGTGGGACCCGGCGGCGCCTCACGTGGCGGTGCCGCCCCCAGCGCATTGCGGGAGGAAGGCTCCGCTCTGCGCCTGCTCTGCCGCCGCCCGGCACAGGCACCTGGCGGCGCGCTTCGCTTCGCTTCCCGAGTGCGCTGCTCCGTCGCGCTCTCGCTGTTCTCCGGGCCCGGCCCGGATCCCATCTGTACGGCGGCGGCCTCCGCAAGAGACGGCTCCGCTGGGTGCCAGCCATGGATGGGGACAGGGTGGAGATAGATGGCGGCATCATGGAGGGGGTGAGCACCGGGGCGCGCTGAGCTCCGGCGGGCCGTGCCTTGCCGGGCCTGACGAGCGTCGTTCCTTGCAGGGCGGGCAGATCCTGCGGGTGTCCACGGCGCTGAGCTGCCTGTTGGGCCTGCCGCTGAGGGTGCGCCGCATCCGCGCCGGGAGGAGCCAGCCCGGCCTCAGGTAACGGCCCTGCCGAGCCCCCCCTCTGCCTCCCGGGCCGTCCCGGAGGGGCGCAGCAGTCCTCGGGCGCGTGCGAGGCCCTCCTGGGCCGGGGCGCCGCTGCCCCTTGGCTGAGCACCGAAACGTTTCCGAGGACAGAAATTATGCATTTCCGATGTTCTAAGAGGGCTTTTTCAGTCAGAAAACGTTGTCTGTGGCTCACTAACTTAGAAAGACGGAGTGTGGAGAGCCGCCCGCAGTCAGCCCTGCGCGCGCGTTTGCTGTGCCCTCAGCGCATCCGCCTGTCCCCGGCGCCGGCTGTGCCAGGAGGGCAGAACACGCCCTGGCCCCACCCAATCTGAGAAGTATTCTCCAGGGTGCTAAACAGCTTGCATGACGTGAGGCAATGTATAGTTAAGATCATATATTGCCTCCCTGAAGCATTACTCACAGAGATACGGAGTTAAAAACCATTTCAGTGCTACCTCTATGTCCCAGAGCAGTCGTTCTCATTTTGATGCCACCAGACACCTCAGACACATTAGTTATCTCATCTTGACTGAATAATCGATATTCTTCTTCATAGGCCACTGCTTCTCTTTAAGTCCATTAGTTTCTCACACTTCTTGACTAACATCACTGGGCTTTAAACGCATCCAAGAGAGGCGTGAGCCCTGAGGCAGTTAATTTGAGCTTGCTGAAGAAGTCTTGCTTAAGCTAAGCTACTGCTTTATACATACTTGAAAGCAGTCCATAGAGCAGTATATACCTTTGCTTGGTTTTGGTTTATTTTGCAGTGGATCTTGTGTACGGAAATCCAGATGTTCATGTGGGCTTAGCTGTCAATTACTAATGTGCTTTACTCTCTTAACAGCCTATAGCCTGGAGAAAGTTGGAAGCTACTGAACAAAATCATACCACACAGTCCTAGTGGCGTCTTCAGAACATAATGAAATAGCGAGGTCACTCTGGTGGCATTGAGTTTCCTTGCACAAGTGAAAAAGGAAAGCAAAAAACAAATGGTTGCTTTTTTTCTTTTCTTCTTCTTCCTATTTAAACCACTTAAACAAATGGAAGTGCATGCACAGTAGAACTGCTAGCTCTTTCCTGGCTCAGGGCTTGGCTGTTCAGGATTGCCACCATTATCCCACTTGCCCTTATCCCACTATTTTTTTTTTTTTTTTCAAGCATTTATCCCATTAAGATAGTGACTCCTGCATCTCATATGCCTGGCTTGACCCACTCTAATGTATCCTTCCCACTAGGATCCTAAAAATTCCAGACTGGTCAGAATGCTGCTCTGTTGGCACCTTTGAAATCAGGAGAAATGCTGTAGAATACTGTACTGAATATACTGAATTTCTGATCCCTGTTTGAAGTCTGTGACTGTGCTTATTAGTTGATGTTTAGTGTTTTTGTTTTTTTTAATGTAAACATCACTGTGTAGTCTGCTTGCATGCATCTTTAACTTAGTATTTGTTATGTTAAGGCCTCAGCATCTGTCTGGATTGGAGGTTGTTCGAGATTTATGTGAAGGGAACCTGGAGGGCGGAGAAATTGGCTCAACAGAAATAACTTTCACTCCTGGGAAGATCAAAGGTGGAACCCACATAGCAGATACCAAAACAGCAGGGTATGTCTTTGTCCGTGGATAATGACCAGCAAGTAACTGCTCTTAACTGCTCTTGGTAACATTCAAATCATGACAGATTAGGTTTTGGTAACTTTATAAATCTCACAAAAGAGAGGAAGAAAAGAACACTAATACAGGGCTGATGAGCCATAATCTTTGCTACCTGATATGTGTGACCAAAGGACCAGTAATGTAAGCAGGATGTGTATTAATAAAGTACATACAAGTGGAAGTTACAATGATATGTAAGTTGAAACTTGATTAATGTTAACTAAAAACCAGATGCCCATGCATTTAAAAACGTATCTTATTTTCTTACATTTGTACTTTAACTGTTGAGTCAATGCATCAAATTAGATCAGTATCTTAGAAAATGCAAATATGAAATCATAAAACATACCTGGTGTTGAACAAATACATTGATATTAATTTATTGATTATACAATAACATATTGAATTGATCCTCTTTATCTAATAAAGTCAATTTAAAGGTAGTACTTACTCATGTGATGGTGCAGTAGGGGATACTGGTCTTTGAGATCTGGGAATATGTTCCAGCCACTCTTTTTTGTCCCTGCGTTTCTTCTGTATTTCTGTGTTGGATCATTTGTTCTTGGAACCTGTTGCAAAAATGAGTGGAATAGGTTCAGCTAGGAAAGAAGACCGGTATGAACTTGCAAGCATAAGCTAGGTTAGACACAAGTGAAGGTTCCCTTTAAGTTAAGAAAAACATGTTTCTGAGCTGCTACAGTTTAAACAACCGAGCTGATGTCTTTTCTATCACTTAAACAACACAGAAGGGCTAGAGTAGGCAACAATTCAAAATTAGTACAAAGAAATACGGCTCACAAATATTTGGAGCGTGTTTAAGAAAAAAACAGGTTTACTTCATTGTAGTGGCAGCTACTATTTTTGCAGTTAGAAATGATGTTGGAAACACTCATGAGATAACTTCCATTTTGCTGAGCAACAAAGTTTTGGAAAATATATTGGAAGGGTTTTTTTTATTACCTATGCAACGCAGAGGATTCAATTATAAAGGAGTCACACACTTCAAAGCATATTTTCTATGCCCCTGCATTCTCTTGTGTGAGATGTTGACCAGCTTCTAGGAAATTTTGTAGGTTTTTATATACTTCATAACTAAATAATTATTAAAATGTTAAAATTGCTTAAGCCTTCTTGTTTTACTGTCTGCTATCTAACCCTACAATTTTCACAGTACTGTCGGTATACTAAGTAAGCTACATTACTTTTATTTTAAAGATACAATTATTGTAAAACAAAAACTTTTATATGTAGGGTTGCTAGGGATATGAAGTTTTAGTTTAGCAAATTTTAAACAATAATATGTTTACTTTATAGATAATGTTAAAAATCAAATACATAAATGCTCTGTGAAGTCATTTATTTGCCTTTGACATGTAGTGATTCTACATGGATTATGACTGTATGACATTTGAGTATCTTACAATTCCTTCTAGGAGTGTGTGTCTGCTGATGCAGGTAGCAATGCCCTGTGTGCTGTTTGCTGCTTCCCCATCAGAACTGCATTTTAAAGGTGGCACAAATGCTGAGATGGCTCCTCAGATAGACTACACAGTCATGGTAGGGAAAAATTCCTTTGGCTTGGTGCATCTTTCATGTGTGTGTATGCAGTGTAACTATTGTACTTCTGTTGCTCTTACTGCAGCATGTTACTGCAACATGCACAATTAGATGTGAGAATGTTAAACTATTTATGTATTGGATGTAGAGAGCAACAAGTCTATAATGGAATTCCCTGAAACAAAAATTTTTGTTTTTGCTGTTAGTTACTAAATGTGAATTGTTAGGAACTTCTCTTTCTTTTTCCATAAGAGAATCCTTTAACCCAAACTATTTTTCTGAATATAAGTATGAGGAATTTCAAATAAGCTGCATGCATGAGATTGCCTTTTTTTTTTTTTTTTAAATAACATAATTGAAATGTTTGTTTTGAACTTTTTTTTTTTTAAGACTGAATACAGTACTGCATAAGAGATTCACTCTGTGGTTTTTATATTTGCTTGTTTTCCAGGTTTTCAAGCCAATAGTTGAAAAGTTTAATTTCACATTTAATTGTGACATAAAAAAGAGGTAAGTTACAGGGTCATGAGACAGAAACAGGCCTTACTGAACCAATGTGTGAACCTGGAGGCACACAAGGTGCCCTGAATCCACCTGTGTGATGAATTTATAATTCATTAACTAAAGCGTATTAGCTGGCCCTGTGTGTACCATCACTGTATGATAAATGTGATACAGTTCTTTCTTGTCTTTTTTTTCATTGCTGAGTCTTTAGCTGCTGTTTCAATGTTTCCTGTGAATTACCCCTTGAGGGAAATGCATGCTGAACAGACACTCCATTATCTAGCTTTTTCTGAGGTGCCAGTTACATTAGTGTTTGGCAGATAATAAGGTGCTTGCTATGAGGTAATGCTATTAAAGAATAAACTTATATTATAAACGTTTCTAAGACACACCAACAAAATTCATGTGTGTGGTAGCAGAGAACATAAAAATGTATCATAAAATTTATGAGGAGACTCCCAGCTATTTTCTTAGTTTCCTTGTGATCTTTGCATTTAATTATATCTGATTCGTGTTTGTACATAGGGGCTACTATCCTCAGGGAGGTGGTGAAGTTGTAGTCCAGATGTCACCGGTCAAAGAGTTAAGTCCAATAGACTTAACAGAACGTGGCACCGTGACAAAGATATATGGAAGAGCGTTTGTTGCTGGAGCACTGCCTATAAAAGTGAGTGCTGATAATAGCCTTGGTAGTATTCAACTTAATAAATCTATATAAAACTGCACGTCATGTACCTTGTATACTTCTACACTTCCTGGATTCTGCAGTCTTCCACATGCAAGCCAAGTAGTTGTATTAAACGGATTCAGTTAATCAGGCTGTAATATAGAATTTTGGACACTTCTAAAATGCACTTATTGCTTAGGAATGCGGTAGCAGCTAAAACAGGATATGAGAACAGTATAAGTGACTTCCTTCATATAACTGTTCAAAAATATTGAGTATGTATTAAAGGGCATTTTATACCTATGTATCATTCATGTTAGTGTGGATTATCTTAAATCTGAATCAGTGGCTTTTCACAGATTTGTGAGTAAACTACAATGCATTATAAGAGAGAGAGGTCAGACAGAATCAGTCTTTTCAACCACTGTTAATGGAATTAGAACAAGTTAAGGGTAGGTTAGCCAAAGACAAAACAGATAAATTTGATCTTTTGTGCCCCTTCTTTCCATTATTCCCATCCTGTCTATGTTTACAGGGAATAAGTAGTGGGATCTCCTCAGCCTCAGAAGCACAAGAGGAAGGGAGAGGAGAAGGGTGTTACTTTTTGAAGAGCTGCGGAGTGGTGGTTTTGATCTTAAAATCTCCAACTCTATGAATATTGGCTTCAATCTTTTTCTCCCATTGGATTGCAGGGATGGGATAAGTTTCATCTCCTCCCACGTGCCTTTAAAATTGTTATTTCATATATTATCTATTACAAAGTATATCCTGTACATAGTAATTGTTGTCAGTTTGGTGTGTTGTTGTTTTTGTTTATTTGTTTTTACAGTCTATGGTCTTGAGATAATCAAGACTAAAATTAAATCTTTCTCCATATATATGGAAAAGAATTATTGAAATTTCTACTGCTATTGGAGCTTCTATATACAGCACTGTAATCTGTTATTTGTTCATTGTTAGTGGGAAAATTCTCAGAAGAGATGATGCCAAGTGCTTGCCTGTAGATGTTTTGTAACAATCCTTTGTTTTTTTTCTCTTTAGTCTCCTTATTAAAGGATCCTCTGTAATAATTAGGCTTATGATGAAAAAATATTGCTATCATTACACCATTTAATTAATTTATGTTTTACCTCGTATCTTGTTAGCTGGCAAAAGATATGTCAGCAGCAGCAGTGAGATGCATCAGAAAAGAAATCAGAGATCTTTACATTAACATTCAGACTGTTCGAGAACCTGATCATCAAGCCTTTGGGACTGGAAGTGGAATAATGTAAGATGAGCCCATACTTCCTATTAATGCGTGTAACTTTGCTGGTTACTTAGCTGGTTGATTAGCTAGATCTTGATTAATTATCTGATAAATAAATTGTAATGTGAGTGATTTTGTTCTTAATACCTATTCTGGTTTTTCTGCTCAGCATTGTTGCAGAGACTTCAACAGGTTGTTTGTTAGCTGGGTCGTCACTTGGCAGGAGAGGTAAGAGCGAAGTATGCCTCTTTCAGAATCAGCTTAAGGTACTGTTAACAAATGGGAATCTTAAGTACAGGCTGTTCAAAGATCTGATGCTTTTTTTAAGTGGATGCTGTTCTGTAACAAGGGTCAGGGAAAACAAACAGATTTTAAACTCTGTAAATAAAATCATGCACTCTGTACTTCTGTACTGCTTCTGCCTAGTGACAAAAGTGGAAAATATTTCCGGACTTTATATACATGCTCTGTGGTTTACCTGTGAAGGTTTTGTTCGGTGCTGAAATCTAGATGTTTATCTAGATTAAAAGGAACAGATGTGCTTTTCATCTAAATGATTTGACTAAAATGTTTATCTGACTTTTAAGTGTGGCTATATGCTTCACCCTGCTTAGGGGATATGTACTATATATCATCATATGACATGAGTTTTTTCAAGTGGATGTTTGAGGCAAAAGTGTGGAAATAAGTTCTAAAGAGTTGATAATTTCTGTTGTTGGTGTGTTTATTCTGTTTGGTTTGTTTTTTTTTCCTTTCCTTTTCCCTTCCCCTTCCTCTTTTGGGGGGGGGGCGAGGAAGGGGGCCCTTGGGCCCACTGTCCCTGTCACGGGCATAG
>JACDJE010000086.1:1979253-2087188 GCA_016647715.1 Pavo muticus | reverse complement strand
CTTCCCACTAGGATCCTAAAAATTCCAGACTGGTCAGAATGCTGCTCTGTTGGCACCTTTGAAATCAGGAGAAATGCTGTAGAATACTGTACTGAATATACTGAATTTCTGATCCCTGTTTGAAGTCTGTGACTGTGCTTATTAGTTGATGTTTAGTGTTTTTGTTTTTTTTAATGTAAACATCACTGTGTAGTCTGCTTGCATGCATCTTTAACTTAGTATTTGTTATGTTAAGGCCTCAGCATCTGTCTGGATTGGAGGTTGTTCGAGATTTATGTGAAGGGAACCTGGAGGGCGGAGAAATTGGCTCAACAGAAATAACTTTCACTCCTGGGAAGATCAAAGGTGGAACCCACATAGCAGATACCAAAACAGCAGGGTATGTCTTTGTCCGTGGATAATGACCAGCAAGTAACTGCTCTTAACTGCTCTTGGTAACATTCAAATCATGACAGATTAGGTTTTGGTAACTTTATAAATCTCACAAAAGAGAGGAAGAAAAGAACACTAATACAGGGCTGATGAGCCATAATCTTTGCTACCTGATATGTGTGACCAAAGGACCAGTAATGTAAGCAGGATGTGTATTAATAAAGTACATACAAGTGGAAGTTACAATGATATGTAAGTTGAAACTTGATTAATGTTAACTAAAAACCAGATGCCCATGCATTTAAAAACGTATCTTATTTTCTTACATTTGTACTTTAACTGTTGAGTCAATGCATCAAATTAGATCAGTATCTTAGAAAATGCAAATATGAAATCATAAAACATACCTGGTGTTGAACAAATACATTGATATTAATTTATTGATTATACAATAACATATTGAATTGATCCTCTTTATCTAATAAAGTCAATTTAAAGGTAGTACTTACTCATGTGATGGTGCAGTAGGGGATACTGGTCTT
This sequence comes from Pavo muticus, assembly GCA_016647715.1. NCBI lineage: Eukaryota > Metazoa > Chordata > Aves > Galliformes > Phasianidae > Pavo > Pavo muticus. Next base: position 2,086,274 of record JACDJE010000086.1, on the reverse strand, counting down.
TGAGATCTGGGAATATGTTCCAGCCACTCTTTTTTGTCCCTGCGTTTCTTCTGTATTTCTGTGTTGGATCATTTGTTCTTGGAACCTGTTGCAAAAATGAGTGGAATAGGTTCAGCTAGGAAAGAAGACCGGTATGAACTTGCAAGCATAAGCTAGGTTAGACACAAGTGAAGGTTCCCTTTAAGTTAAGAAAAACATGTTTCTGAGCTGCTACAGTTTAAACAACCGAGCTGATGTCTTTTCTATCACTTAAACAACACAGAAGGGCTAGAGTAGGCAACAATTCAAAATTAGTACAAAGAAATACGGCTCACAAATATTTGGAGCGTGTTTAAGAAAAAAACAGGTTTACTTCATTGTAGTGGCAGCTACTATTTTTGCAGTTAGAAATGATGTTGGAAACACTCATGAGATAACTTCCATTTTGCTGAGCAACAAAGTTTTGGAAAATATATTGGAAGGGTTTTTTTTATTACCTATGCAACGCAGAGGATTCAATTATAAAGGAGTCACACACTTCAAAGCATATTTTCTATGCCCCTGCATTCTCTTGTGTGAGATGTTGACCAGCTTCTAGGAAATTTTGTAGGTTTTTATATACTTCATAACTAAATAATTATTAAAATGTTAAAATTGCTTAAGCCTTCTTGTTTTACTGTCTGCTATCTAACCCTACAATTTTCACAGTACTGTCGGTATACTAAGTAAGCTACATTACTTTTATTTTAAAGATACAATTATTGTAAAACAAAAACTTTTATATGTAGGGTTGCTAGGGATATGAAGTTTTAGTTTAGCAAATTTTAAACAATAATATGTTTACTTTATAGATAATGTTAAAAATCAAATACATAAATGCTCTGTGAAGTCATTTATTTGCCTTTGACATGTAGTGATTCTACATGGATTATGACTGTATGACATTTGAGTATCTTATAATTCCTTCTAGGAGTGTGTGTCTGCTGATGCAGGTAGCAATGCCCTGTGTGCTGTTTGCTGCTTCCCCATCAGAACTGCATTTTAAAGGTGGCACAAATGCTGAGATGGCTCCTCAGATAGACTACACAGTCATGGTAGGGAAAAATTCCTTTGGCTTGGTGCATCTTTCATGTGTGTGTATGCAGTGTAACTATTGTACTTCTGTTGCTCTTACTGCAGCATGTTACTGCAACATGCACAATTAGATGTGAGAATGTTAAACTATTTATGTATTGGATGTAGAGAGCAACAAGTCTATAATGGAATTCCCTGAAACAAAAATTTTTGTTTTTGCTGTTAGTTACTAAATGTGAATTGTTAGGAACTTCTCTTTCTTTTTCCATAAGAGAATCCTTTAACCCAAACTATTTTTCTGAATATAAGTATGAGGAATTTNGCAAAGCTGTGTAGAAACATGAGTGGAGACTGTCTGCAGCTGCACATCTGAGAGGTTCTATTTGAGATTTAAATGCTTTTAGACTTTCCTCTGCTGTATCACAGTGTGATGTACTGTATCAAAGCTGCTTCTTTCCATCATTTTCCATTATCATGCAGGGTTTTGTAGCTTAACACAGCTGATAGATGTGACTTGACACATCACAAGGAGATGCGTCAGCAGGAACATCTGAAAATGACACAATTTTCTTAAATGCTGTGGTTACAAAAATGTCCTTCTTGTGAGATATTTCAATATCAAAGTGTAAGCATTTTGAGGATGGTGCTGAAACCTCTTTCTGGGATATTTGGGGAACTTGAAAGACATAACTTTGCAACGGGAAGAAATAATGAAGGATTAAGCAGATATTACCAGACAAAGAATTTTCTTTTTGGTACGTTTTATATGATTTTGGCAACAAGAAAACAAAATTCTTGTGGTCACCAGGGATTCTTTGTTTGTGGCCACTCAGCACGCACAGCTGTCTGAAATCCAGCAGTCTTGTAGACAGAGAAAGCTCCATAGAATAACTGGCAAACTGTCTTTTCATCTTTAAAATCCATAATGCAAGTATATACATACTGTTAATAATTCATTCTAATGGAGAGCTCTTGCCCAAGAACACATTTCCCTATCACAGAAAATGAATTGTTTAACGATGTCTAGGATAGATCTAAGTCCAGCCATTATAGGACAGTTCTATCTATGCAGTGCACGCTTCCATAAACAGTCACTGCAGTTTAAGAACAGTGAAAATAAAGAATGTAAGACTATTTAAACAATATGCAAAGTAAATCTCTTTTTTTCTTTCTTTCTTTCTTTCTTTCTTTCTTTCTTTCTTTCTTTCTTTCTTTCTTTCTTTCTTTCTTTCTTTCTTTCTTTCTTTTCTTTCTCATTCTCACTCCACACCCTTTCTTCGTATCACTAACTCTAGAATGTGAACCTGTGAAGAAGTGAAAAACTGGTTGCCCGTTTTCTGCACTGCAGATTAAAGCATCTCCAGCTTACAGACTCAGTTGCAGAAGAACAGAGAAATTAAGACAAGTAGAATCAATTTTTTTATTTTTTTTTTTAGAAAAGGTCACATTTTGTACTTTCAGTTCAGTTTTTCTATTTTATCTGCCTATACATTGCTTTCAACTAATTTATTTCCTGCTTTGTGAGCTTTTTCTCATGGTCTCTCCAAATTTACCTTAATTTTGCACCTTCTCCCTCCTTTCACATTCACAACAGCTTACTGAAGCGTTACAATGTCATAGTATTGTTAAACTACAGAATTAGAAGTGCAGACTGGCTCCAGCTAGCCTTAGTCCTTGAAAAACCATTTTACTTCCTGCAAACTACAACAATTGCTGCTAAAAGCATTCAAGGGCATCTCTGCAAGCCTATTCTATAGTCTAACTGACAGAGGCTCATTTCTACGGAGAAAGAATCCCTGGAATGAAGCACTAGCCTATGCTTGCAAAAAGAGCTACAGTAAATGTTATCTTATGAAATTGAAGAAATACTGCAATATGGGATTTCATCTTATTTCTCCATTTACAGAGGAGAAAAACATTCTCCTAGAGATATATATATATATATTGTATCAAGTTATTTGTTCTTTAAACCACATAAAACTGAAGGAAATCATGCTCACATATGTCATGCTGCAGCTGTGCTTGAGTTTCTGCTCAGGTTCCTGGAGCCAGTAACACCCACAAAACCTAGAGGGATAGGATTTTCATTTGAGACAGGCTGTTCTTATGCCTGAATCACTCCTCCTGGAAAGCCTTTGGCTCAACCAATTTAGACAAAGTGAGATTTAATGCATAGGTGCATGATCTATGAGTTCTGGCTCAAGCAAGATAAAAAAGTCTAGAACACACAGTCAAACACCATTCTAGCAAAACTATCCCCACTGTATACACGGAGACTTACGGAGTCTTGTAACTACCTCACAGTCTTTAGCATAACAACTATTGGACCATAGACAATAGACATCTTTGAAAGTAGGAAGTTTTTCATTCAGTTTTCCTTGTACAGGTGACAGAGTATTGCTCAGAGTATGCCTAAAACTACACCCAAACTGCTGAAGCTAGGAATCTCTGGTGGAAATTTCACCAAATTACTTGCATTACATTACAGAGGTTTACCAGCTTCATCCAGGAAGATAACACGACTGGCTTTTCTCTCATAAATTAAGACTGACTTTCAATTAAACCATGATATGCAAAATTCACATGTGCGCACGCACGCACACACACACACAGAAACAAAACAGACTAAAGAAAACTTCATCAAACTTTCTTAATCTCCAGAAAATTCTCTTTCCCAGCATTTCTCTCCTACATACATTTTATCTATATGTACTCAAACTGCTACTGTATGAGGAAGAGCACTGTTCTGTCCTATCATCTTTCTCCTAATGGCTAAACAGTGATTTACAGAAATGAAGCCTCTCTCTATGTCTGAAAGATAAAGCAGTGTTACAAGGCAGGATACAGAGGACAATTGAATTCAATTTCTAAAAGGTGTATTAGAAAATATGAGTCAAAAATTATGTTTCAGGATCCCTTAAAAACTATTCTGGGACAGCTTTGCAACTGCATGAAAATAGAGACATTACTTCCCTATTTAATCTTGGCAACAAATAATAATACTGTTAGTGGTGGTGACAAACACCCAAATTTAAGTCAAGGAATTAAATAGCTGCAAGTATGGCTGACAGTTCACACTATTGTCACATTTCTCTAAAAGGACACATCTGTTAGTTGACATTAAAAATTTAGATGTTACACAGATATGTGTTTAAAACAGCTGAATTTAGATATCACAGGAAAAATATTTTCTAAGCCATTTCTTTATGGGAAGACAGTAGGAAGGCAAGCAGCAGCACTTTGTAGATTTATGTTCTTGTGTCATAGGTTTTGACACAATTTTTTTTTTATTTTCTGTTTTGCTGTTGAGCAAGTGAGTGAATACAGGATGACAGAAATAGCATGTGTTCTTAACCAATTTGCTGTCTTGAAACAATGCTGGGAAGCTGCTGACACACCAATATGTTTCACTTGTTCAGCAAAAGTGCTGAAAGTAACTCAGGGAACACCTTTATCTACAGTTTTAGATCTACTTACCAAAATCCTTGGGGGAAGCACCAAGATCAAGACAGCAGGCTTCCTCCAGGGGCAACGAACATTAAACAATCCTGATGAAGCTCATAGCCTTGGGTTAGTCCTGTGTACCCAGCATTCAGTCATTCCATCCAGCTTGTCTCTTGGTTAATGCCATCGCTGAGGAGGAACACGTTCAAGAAGTGGTATATCAGTAACATGAAGAAGTATACACTGGAGTTTAGGGCTGCACCTGGAATGCTACTGGTATGATTACAAAACAGGTAATCCAGAACAGTGAGAACTTTCAAACAGGAGAGGAGCAGAAAAGGTGTTTTCTATATGAAATACTATTGTGTTAGTACTATCTAATCTACTGATACCTAATGCTAACGTACTAATACATTAGTATGAGAAAACTTTCCCCTTTTACTAAATTCTTATAAAACCAAAACATTATGACCTTCTCTCACGCTAAAAGTTCATATAAATGTCCATAGTGAGAAATAAATATTTTAACTGGCTTCTGATAACACAGGTGATTTATGGATAGCTAATCCTAAATGCCATTTGCAGTATCCTAAAAGGGATACGGATGCAAAGAACTACAGGGAAATGGTAGGAGAGATACAGCCCATCATCACATCTTCATTTCATTTATTTATACAGTGCAGGTCTTTACATTTAAGAGAATGTTAAGACAACCTTCAATTCTTTTCATTTGAACACAATTTTCAGTCAAGGATACTATAAAGAAGTCCTAAACGTGGCTATCAAATACATTTAAAATGTTCAGGGAAATGGAAAATATTTTACAGTCAACTTGGAAAATCCAGGTCAGGCTTCATAAATATCAAAGAGTTGCAGAGAGAAGCTAACTGCCTTCGATTTCCTACAGGAAATTTTTCTGGGTGACATGATGTACAATGACCATTTGGATGAGTTTATAAAATCTGCTGTAAGCTTAGCATGCATTTTACTAAGTAAGCAATTAACAGTCACTGTTCTAAGCTCAGTAAAGATCTCTGCTGAGTGTGCATCTATGGTTAAAAAAAAACAGGTCACCAACCCAAGACTAGCTGGATTCATGGAGACTGTGAACTGCTGTGTGTTTGGGAGAGATGGCTCTGCCATTGTGCTGACCATCACTACCACTAACTTGGCTGCGCTAGCCTAGATAGGAGCAAGACCATTTGTCAAGTTGGATGCGGGATCTTACCCAGTTATAAGTGAGCCCGANCCTGTATTTTTTACATGTTACAAATAAGTGATAGCATCCTAACTTCTTGGATTTCCGTTAGGAAAAAATTCTGACAAGGTTGGCATCGAAGCAGCCGAGATACTGCTTAAGAATCTGAAACATGGTGGAGCTGTGGATGATTCTTTACAAGACCAAGTAAGGATCCTATATGTCATCACATTCATTTGAAGTAGCAAGAACATTTATGTATATACTACATGAAAATAACGTAAGTCTGAACAGTGAAAGAACAGCATGTAGATTTCAGAATTAGGTTGTATTTCCACAGACTACTCTGGCGTAATTGGTTAATAATCAGATGTCTTAGAGGCTTCTGGATGCGATCACTTCACTAGAATTAGCAAAATACATACGCTTCTTAGCAACCACAGATGCTTTGGCTTTGTGCCACATCTCTACATTTTCCCTTCCTGCAAATCTTAGTATTTATGGAAGAATGAGTTAGTAATTTGCTTCCATTTGGCATTCCAAATATCTAGGATGTATTGCTGTTTGTCTTGCTTGCCTAATTTCATTTAAGCATTTCATTCCCCTTTCAGCTGATCATTTTTATGGCATTAGCAAAGGGAGTGTCTAGAGTGAAAAGTGGACCAGTTACACTTCATACTCAAACTGCAATACACTTTGCAGAGCAGCTAACAAAGGTGAGTCCAAAACTTCAGGGAGTTTCACTGTCAGTTGTCATCCAGTAACTAAAAAGGGTGCAGTTGTATAGATTCACTTTATATTTAGCAGATACTGTGAACTGAATTTCATCATGGAGGACTAACACTGATAAAATAAAAGCTACAATGTTTATATAAGAGCTTGCCAGTAGAAATTGAATACATTTTAGAGTTAAATGCCTTTAGAATGTTTAGATACTTCTACCACTTCAATTTTTCAGTGAAATCAGTCCAATCTGTAATATGCATAAACAAACTAATGTGATTATTGGGCATCAGATATTGAAGATTTAAACTTATGTATAACTGAATTTGTGATTCGTGTTTCTAATCCTGTTTTAGGCCAAATTTACCGTGACAAAATCAGAAGAGGAAGATCCCAGTAAAGATACCTACATCATTGAATGCCAAGGAGTGGGGCTGATAAACTCAAACTTATAGAGTTTAAAAAGAAACAACAAGAAAAAAGGAAGATTCAAAAGCAAAATAAACTCAATATACCTCAGCGATGCATTGCACTATATTTCAATGGACATACAACATACATGTGAACAGTAGGATCCTTCTGTCACATCCAATCAATTTGATTTAACTTCAAGGATGATAGCAAGTTTTCCCTTGCTGTGCTGAGCAAATCTGTGGTGTGAAAAATAGAAACTTTTCTTTTTTACTATTATCAATAAAATGAGTACAGACAGGACAGCAAACAGAATAGAGTGTATGTATTTGGGCAGCTGAGTGCATCACTTAGAAACTTTAATAATTCAGATTCACCAAAATAGAGAATAACTATTTCAGTTTTGAGAAAATACGTAGATGATGTATCCTTTCCCCTTTAAAATATGTACGTTTTATTCTTTTGGATCCTTTATGTTAGGTATGTAGAATAAGAGGCACTACCAAATCTGTATCTCTGTTCTCAACTATTTTGCTTAAATTGTGTATGAGGAAATAAATAATAAAGCAGTAGCAGCATATGAAAGCCTGGTATTTATTTTTGCTATTACCTCAGCAGGTTGTGTTCCTAGGAGACTGATAGACACTAACTGTTCAGAAATGTAATTTCTTTCCCTCTGTAGTGCAAGAATACCCCATGCATAAATTTTTTTTACATATCCTCTTCTTATCAGTTTTATAAAAAACTTCTCAGGCAAGTTTAGAAAATGTACCATGTTACATCTCAAACACAAAATAATAACTATGGTATGGTCTGTTCTTCTGTGTACGACTGTTGCTTTTAGCTTACTAGTGGTAATGGATTTACGTTTACATCAAGCTGTTGTTTCTTCTCAATGAAAGTAATTAATTCCAGATGAGATTAGAGAACTGTTTGTTGTATGTATTTGTGTGTGTATATATACACATACTCATGTTTCTACACAGCAGTGCACATACAAGTGTATTTAGGCATAAATACATGGTTGTGTTATCCTCTGTTTGAGAATTAGGTAAGGAAGAACGTTTGCCAATCTGGCGTTGATCTTGCTAAGTAAGTTTATTCTGAATTAAAAGGAAGATAGAGTAATGAGTCATCGTTTGTTTTTGCATATGAAGTACTGAATCACCAAGGTAGAATGACTTAACTAGAAATATATAAATGCATTCTAGAAGCTTGAATTGATTTCCAGGTTTCCCCCATCTTTCAGTCTTTGCTTTAAGATCTTTTTCTCTGTTGTGACTATTGAACCCAGCTGCTAAAGGTTTGTCTTGCTTATTAAAATTAATGTGGAAACCCCTCCCCCCAAAAAAAACAGTCAAAAAAACCCACCACCATGGGTATAATAAAATGTTCACCAACAATCTAGTTAAATATCTATTTAATTTTATGTTTCTTCCCCTCTACCTACCAGAAACTAGTCCAAAACAATGCGATGCCATTAATTTTTGATTTAAAAAGTATTATCTGGAAATTGTTTTTTACTGTGAATAGTCTGAAGGGGGCAGCAGATACCCACTGAATTATGTCTGACACATTCTCAGCTCTAGTTCATAAAAGAGCGCTTCTCTGAATTACTTCTCTGTGCTGCTGATTTTCAGTGTTTCCTTTAGGAAGAACATAGAACTCCCAGAGTTGTTTTCTGTGCTTTTTTATTTGTTTGTTTGTTCTGTTTACCTGTTTCCCTAATTCAAAAGAATTACTGCACTTGACTGATTTTCCTCCTGCTGGAGAGATTCCAGCTGAAGGGATAGCTGGGTGTAATTTAATTCAACATTCTAATCAAAGCACTGCTAACTTAGAAGTTAAAGTGGGTCGCTCGGGGCCTTGTCCAATCAAATTCTGAATATTTACCGAGATGAAGGTGCAACAGCCTTTATGGGCAACTTGGTAACAGAGCTTAACTCAGTTGGCATTTAATGTGGCAAGAGGGTTATTTTTGTTTGTTTCTTTCTTAAGCTGAGGGACTGTTTCTTAAAGGGAAGTTACTTTCTGCCACAGGAAACATTAGAAAGGTGTGCATAGCAATTTATCAGTTCTTCACTAGTTTTTTCAGAAGAAAACAATATAATCAGTTCTACCTTACTCAGAAGATTCCTCTTTTACAAGAAAAACTCAGATGCTCAGGTCACTCTGGCAGCTGAGAACAGGAAAGCTTCAGCAAGCCCTAGAACCCTAAGGAAATTAAACAAAAAAATAATTATAGACAGTTACGTATCACTGCTTAATACAGAAAGGCATATTAAATGCAGTTTGTAACTACTATTTTTTTAAAACTTCCTGCACTTTATGAATATTAGCTAATAATTACAGAGCATTACTTGAAGCATTTTAGTTTTCATTTCTATCAATCTATAATCATATCATTTTTAGTGATAAGGTGAATTAAGTCACTTGTAAGAATGTATTAGCCTTTTGTTCAGGAAGAGATGAGACATAGCTTCACCTGCTCTACACATATGCACTGGGTTTTCTTATGCTAATAGGGCATATTAGAATCTTATATAAAAACTTCAGTGTGGGTGTTTAGATACAGCTAAGATGCTTACATTTAATAATGCTTAAACAAGTAGTGGCAATGACTCAGAAGTTCTATATACCAAAGAAACAGGATTAAACCTTTCAAACTGCATCTGTAGTGTATTTACATGAAAGAGGCTTGTGTTTAGGTGAATGATCAGAGAAATGATCAGAGAAAGCCACTATGCTGAGATATGCAGAGACCAAAGTCTGAAGACTAAGAATAAGGGCATTATATGCAGCCAGTTACAAAAAACAAAACACAACAACAACAAGAAGAAAATACTGCACTCTGTTCTGACTGAACTCTACTGTCAAAAAGAGTATCTTTGAACCTTGTGCTCTCACATCCTTAAACGTACTTCAGCTGGTAACTAAAATATTAGTGAAGAACTTACTGTTTTCTAGGCCACGTTGAAAATGCAGCATCCAGTTTTGGACCCCTCCATATAAGACATCAGTGGTCAAGGTGGTGCTACATTTTTTTGAATTAAAAACAAGTCAATGTAAACACAGAAAATCGTCGTGTTCATTATTAGAGAGAACAGAATGTAAAATTAGTATCTAAAAATCAAGCAAGATAGGTAAACCGAAAAGCATTGCTGCTACTTTCCCTAATATTTGACAGCAGAAAAGTTTGTAAAGGCTGAGCTAAAACAACTAGGAGCGTAGCCTTCTGTAAAATTACACAGAACCAGAATTTTTTCCTTTAATCCTGGATTTATTGGTACATTCAGGAACAAAGATCAGAGTTTAGGAAACCTACTGGTAAGCTCACTTAAAAGCTAAAAACCCTTAATGAGTAAAAATATGCAGAAGCTCGCAATATAAGCTGTGTGATTTCCAGATTTTGTACCACCCAGATGCCTCTTAGTAGTTTTATAGCCTCTCCTCTGCTCAGGAGTCTTTCTGCTCAATGCTTTCCAAATCCAGTATGCTAATCCTATGATGATAAGTTATCTACTAGAACAGGAAACTCTGAATTGAAAATTCTGCTTTCAAATAATAACTGAATAGATTCTCAATTTATTGTTATTAAATTCACAGAATATCCAAATAAGTCAAAGAAGTTACTTTGAAGTAGCACTGGAAAGCACTGGCCCCATACTGAACAGTGAATATCAACATGTGCTGACAGACCTTAGGCAGTGGGCAAGTAATCAGAAATGAGGATAAGCACATGGCCCCATTATGTTTAAGTGATTTGGTCACGCTGTATAAATATCTCTTACCAGAACAAGATTGCTAGCATTCTCTTCTATGTGGGAGAGTTTACTTTCATAATCAAATAATCAGATGTAAAACTGTAAAGGAAGAACCGGAGTTAAGCCGAACTATATGAGCTCAAAGGAAGAATTAAAAAATAATTACATTCTGCAAAGCCCAGCAAATCCCAGGTCTTCCACCCATTCAAACCTTTCATCTTTTTATTACCCCCTGCATTATAGCTCTGAACTTTGAACTGCAGCTACTCAACTTTATCAGTGATTTTGCTACACAACGATTGTCTTCTGAACTTAAACAGTATTATCATTTTTTTCTCTTTCTGTTAAAAAATGCAAAAATCTCTGAAAATAATTCTTAACTATCTAATTCTTATTTATTTATTTATTTGTAACGGCTTAAATTTTTAAAAAAGATCAAATTCAAAAAAGAAAGTATCAGCCTAATATGCTGATTTTGCTGGAAGGCTAAGAAAAGACCTATGTGGCTAACTGATGAAATCATTCAGTGTGCTGATTTCCTCCACCTTATTAATGACAGCTGGAACAAAGTTTTCAAACTTGGCGTACTACTGAAGCAAAATTTTTAAGAGTTTGTACCTTTCAGTAGGACAGCTGAAGCAATGCACTCCTATGCCCATATACATACTTGTCTCATTTTTAGAAGCGGCTGCTGGTGCTCTCATTGAAATTTGCAACTGTTGCAGTGCGACCCGCTCCTCTAAAGCTGAGGCTTAAACCCTGCAAAGCATGAAAATGCTGACATTACTGTCTTACTTCTGGCTATATCAACTGATTTAAGTTTTGCTTTTTTTTTTTTTTTTTTTTAAATCAGCTGCAAGACCTACACAGCTGAAAACTGATGTGACAAGCAGTAATGAAATAGAATATTATGAGTTGGTTAGCATAGTTCCAAAAAGTCATATACTAAATAAGAATGCTTACTACCATGAGAAATATACTTAATCCTATGTACTTTCAGAAAGCAGTTACAGTAACCAAATCAACGATAAGTACCGTCATAGAGAAAAGGTCAATGCAATTCTGAACCAGTTTGCTTTTAACATATTTTGGCCAGTCAGCACAAGTAATTTTGAAACTGTGCTTTTGGGCACATTTGTTTGCTTCCGTCCCAGAAGATGGTGACCTCCAGGACCAAAAGATTTATGTTCTCTGACTGCAAGCCAGATTTATGTATCCTGTTTATTATGTAATACGTGCTCAGTAAAATAAGCGTAACTCAAATGCTTTGCCACCCAATCAAGAGACAAGCTCAAACTCAGATTTAGGCAGAATTTAGATGTATGTTTCCAGTGAGAATTTAATGATGTTCAAACACGACCAATGAAACCTTCTTCCATATAAATGCCCATGCTGTTCTGCTAATTATGCAGAAAGAGAAGAAAGCTTCTCTCCCACGGCCTGATAAACAGCTAGTGTTTACTGACATTTGGAGTGAAATATATTTAAATTCTTTCTAGCAGAGGAAGAAATTAAACATGAAGTCCCTACTTTCCAGACAATGCTTTACCTTGCACACTGAGAAACGAAGGAAACCTACCACTTCTTGTCCTGATTTTAAGTGTTTCCTTCTATCCTTCTGATGTAAAGGCTGGTGGTCTGTCAGATTACAAGATCACAAATGGATGGACAGTTGTCCCTGCGGGCCTGCAGGAAGAACTGAGTTTTGAACATACTCAGTTACTGTTCCCTACTTAGGTCTCAGTAGCAATTAGCAAGACTTCATCTGTTTTCCTGCTCTACTATGGAGCCTCGAGATCAAGCCCACGCCTCTCACTCTTCAGGAGTTTTGGTCTCAGAGCCAGCCACTGCAATCCAATTGCTTCCCCAAAGCTGCTTCTGCCACTACGTCACTGCAAGAAGTGCAATTTCCAGTAAATCACTGACAACCTGTTTCCAGCCCTGGATACATCAGCAGTGTGGGTAAGATAAACAAGTCCAAAATTCAGCAGAAAAGAATAAGGAAAACTGAGCAAAAAATGCAGTTTCCCCTGTGATCTTGTAACATACTACAAAGATTCTGAAATGTAGCAGATGTGAATTACAGTCTCATTCTGACACAATTCTTTTTCTTTCTTTCTTTCTTTCTTTCTTTCTTTCTTTCTTTCTTTCTTTCTTTCTTTCTTTCTTTCTTTCTTTCTTTCTTTCTTTCTTTCTTTCTTTTCTTTCTCATTCTCACTCCACACCCTTTCTTCGTATCACTAACTCTAGAATGTGAACCTGTGAAGAAGTGAAAAACTGGTTGCCCGTTTTCTGCACTGCAGATTAAAGCATCTCCAGCTTACAGACTCAGTTGCAGAAGAACAGAGAAATTAAGACAAGTAGAATCAATTTTTTTATTTTTTTTTTTAGAAAAGGTCACATTTTGTACTTTCAGTTCAGTTTTTCTATTTTATCTGCCTATACATTGCTTTCAACTAATTTATTTCCTGCTTTGTGAGCTTTTTCTCATGGTCTCTCCAAATTTACCTTAATTTTGCACCTTCTCCCTCCTTTCACATTCACAACAGCTTACTGAAGCGTTACAATGTCATAGTATTGTTAAACTACAGAATTAGAAGTGCAGACTGGCTCCAGCTAGCCTTAGTCCTTGAAAAACCATTTTACTTCCTGCAAACTACAACAATTGCTGCTAAAAGCATTCAAGGGCATCTCTGCAAGCCTATTCTATAGTCTAACTGACAGAGGCTCATTTCTACGGAGAAAGAATCCCTGGAATGAAGCACTAGCCTATGCTTGCAAAAAGAGCTACAGTAAATGTTATCTTATGAAATTGAAGAAATACTGCAATATGGGATTTCATCTTATTTCTCCATTTACAGAGGAGAAAAACATTCTCCTAGAGATATATATATATATTGTATCAAGTTATTTGTTCTTTAAACCACATAAAACTGAAGGAAATCATGCTCACATATGTCATGCTGCAGCTGTGCTTGAGTTTCTGCTCAGGTTCCTGGAGCCAGTAACACCCACAAAACCTAGAGGGATAGGATTTTCATTTGAGACAGGCTGTTCTTATGCCTGAATCACTCCTCCTGGAAAGCCTTTGGCTCAACCAATTTAGACAAAGTGAGATTTAATGCATAGGTGCATGATCTATGAGTTCTGGCTCAAGCAAGATAAAAAAGTCTAGAACACACAGTCAAACACCATTCTAGCAAAACTATCCCCACTGTATACACGGAGACTTACGGAGTCTTGGAACTACCTCACAGTCTTTAGCATAACTATTGGACCATAGACAATAGACATCTTTGAAAGTAGGAAGTTTTTCATTCAGTTTTCCTTGTACAGGTGACAGAGTATTGCTCAGAGTATGCCTAAAACTACACCCAAACTGCTGAAGCTAGGAATCTCTGGTGGAAATTTCACCAAATTACTTGCATTACATTACAGAGGTTTACCAGCTTCATCCAGGAAGATAACACGACTGGCTTTTCTCTCATAAATTAAGACTGACTTTCAATTAAACCATGATATGCAAAATTCACATGTGCGCACGCACGCACACACACACACAGAAACAAAACAGACTAAAGAAAACTTCATCAAACTTTCTTAATCTCCAGAAAATTCTCTTTCCCAGCATTTCTCTCCTACATACATTTTATCTATATGTACTCAAACTGCTACTGTATGAGGAAGAGCACTGTTCTGTCCTATCATCTTTCTCCTAATGGCTAAACAGTGATTTACAGAAATGAAGCCTCTCTCTATGTCTGAAAGATAAAGCAGTGTTACAAGGCAGGATACAGAGGACAATTGAATTCAATTTCTAAAAGGTGTATTAGAAAATATGAGTCAAAAATTATGTTTCAGGATCCCTTAAAAACTATTCTGGGACAGCTTTGCAACTGCATGAAAATAGAGACATTACTTCCCTATTTAATCTTGGCAACAAATAATAATACTGTTAGTGGTGGTGACAAACACCCAAATTTAAGTCAAGGAATTAAATAGCTGCAAGTATGGCTGACAGTTCACACTATTGTCACATTTCTCTAAAAGGACACATCTGTTAGTTGACATTAAAAATTTAGATGTTACACAGATATGTGTTTAAAACAGCTGAATTTAGATATCACAGGAAAAATATTTTCTAAGCCATTTCTTTATGGGAAGACAGTAGGAAGGCAAGCAGCAGCACTTTGTAGATTTATGTTCTTGTGTCATAGGTTTTGACACAATTTTTTTTTTATTTTCTGTTTTGCTGTTGAGCAAGTGAGTGAATACAGGATGACAGAAATAGCATGTGTTCTTAACCAATTTGCTGTCTCGAAACAATGCTGGGAAGCTGCTGACACACCAATATGTTTCACTTGTTCAGCAAAAGTGCTGAAAGTAACTCAGGGAACACCTTTATCTACAGTTTTAGATCTACTTACCAAAATCCTTGGGGGAAGCACCAAGATCAAGACAGCAGGCTTCCTCCAGGGGCAACGAACATTAAACAATCCTGATGAAGCTCATAGCCTTGGGTTAGTCCTGTGTACCCAGCATTCAGTCATTCCATCCAGCTTGTCTCTTGGTTAATGCCATCGCTGAGGAGGAACACGTTCAAGAAGTGGTATATCAGTAACATGAAGAAGTATACACTGGAGTTTAGGGCTGCACCTGGAATGCTACTGGTATGATTACAAAACAGGTAATCCAGAACAGTGAGAACTTTCAAACAGGAGAGGAGCAGAAAAGGTGTTTTCTATATGAAATACTATTGTGTTAGTACTATCTAATCTACTGATACCTAATGCTAACGTACTAATACATTAGTATGAGAAAACTTTCCCCTTTTACTAAATTCTTATAAAACCAAAACATTATGACCTTCTCTCACGCTAAAAGTTCATATAAATGTCCATAGTGAGAAATAAATATTTTAACTGGCTTCTGATAACACAGGTGATTTATGGATAGCTAATCCTAAATGCCATTTGCAGTATCCTAAAAGGGATACGGATGCAAAGAACTACAGGGAAATGGTAGGAGAGATACAGCCCATCATCACATCTTCATTTCATTTATTTATACAGTGCAGGTCTTTACATTTAAGAGAATGTTAAGACAACCTTCAATTCTTTTCATTTGAACACAATTTTCAGTCAAGGATACTATAAAGAAGTCCTAAACGTGGCTATCAAATACATTTAAAATGTTCAGGGAAATGGAAAATATTTTACAGTCAACTTGGAAAATCCAGGTCAGGCTTCATAAATATCAAAGAGTTGCAGAGAGAAGCTAACTGCCTTCGATTTCCTACAGGAAATTTTTCTGGGTGACATGATGTACAATGACCATTTGGATGAGTTTATAAAATCTGCTGTAAGCTTAGCATGCATTTTACTAAGTAAGCAATTAACAGTCACTGTTCTAAGCTCAGTAAAGATCTCTGCTGAGTGTGCATCTATGGTTAAAAAAAAACAGGTCACCAACCCAAGACTAGCTGGATTCATGGAGACTGTGAACTGCTGTGTGTTTGGGAGAGATGGCTCTGCCATTGTGCTGACCATCACTACCACTAACTTGGCTGCGCTAGCCTAGATAGGAGCAAGACCATTTGTCAAGTTGGATGCGGGATCTTACCCAGTTATAAGTGAGCCCGACAGAAAAAAAAAAAAAAAAAAGAAAAACAAAGGGTTGGGAGCATGAGATACTAGTACTCAGTAAGTAGCCAACTTTCCCTTTCACCAACCATGGGTGAACAGGGCTGGGAAGTATGAAATATCCTCTTTCAGTATAAGCTGGACTTTGTTGACAGCCATACCCCATAATATGAGGTTATACAAGGAATGAGATGCAGAATAATACAAACAAAATTATTATTTCATTAAGGTAAAAAAATGATGGGGCATCATTTAGAATATTAAGTACCAGACTGATGACCACCTATGAAAGGTGAAGTTACACTAACAGTTTTCAAGAGGGTTGCAGAAATTACTGACAAATGGAAAGCATTCCTCAACTTAAACATTTAAAAGAGGTATTTTAGTGGTGTTTTTTTTTTTCATTGAGAAAAGGACAGAATTGCATACATTAATGAACAGTAGAAAAACGGTAGATTACAAACTATTGTCTCCCTGTATTGCAACTCAAAAACAAGTGGACATAAGTATCTTAAATAGATCAAAGGAAATGCTTCTCACAGAGTATGTAATCAAACTCTGCAACTGTTATCCACAGGAAGCAATTGAGGACAGTACTTTAGCAGGAGTCATAAAGTGACTGAACATTTAGACAAATGTCCAATGCTAGTGATTTAGAAGAGAGTCTTATGCCTGCAGACTTAAATTTAAGCAGTTTATATTGGAGAGATAAAAACGCTTAATACCTTAAAAGCAGGTATTCCTATGGCTGCCTTCAGGGGTGCTTCTTACATCCTTCTAAGAAACTTTGGTTGCTGCTTATTAACAAAGAACTGTTTGAATGTTTTTTATTTCATCCTGCATGGCAATTACATTGTTCATTATGAAGCAAGCAAAGTTAAGTTATGGAAGGCTCTGTAACACAGAGTTACAGAAAAAAGTAAGATGGGATGACCACAGGAAACCACAAAGTCCACAGCCCTGCTCAAAGCAAAGCTAAATTTAAGTTAGGTTAAGTTACTCAGGATCTTATCCAGTCTGACTGCAGAAATCCTCAAGGACAGAAGTTCTACAGCTGCTGAGTAACCCATTCTGGATGCTAAACCATCCTTCCCATGAACAATTTGTTGCTCACATAAAACTGGAAATTTCACTGTTGTATCTTTTGAATGTAATCCCTTGTCTTTTTATTGTACACCGCAGGCCCTGGTAAGTGGAAGAATACAGAAAGACTATGATAAGACAAAAAACACACTTTGCCCTTCCAAGACACATTTTTTATCCGTCTGACAAGGGAGTTTAAACATACCTGCAGATTACAAACTTCAAGTTGCAAAATAGATTAAATGACATGCAAAAGTAGGCTTACACTAGCCACAAAGTTGCTCATACTTTGGCTTTTAAACCTGTAGTCAGTATATTCTCCAAAAAAATCAATGTTTTTAATTCAACCTAATTGTGACCTCTGTAAAGTCAGTAAATCCTACAGCATAACTTCTATAAAATTATCAAGAATTGCATCAATAACTTATATTATACAAAATTTAAGGTGCTTTTGTGTATGACTCTTGTATGGAATATATCTCAGGGTGATATAGAAGATATACAGCACTACATTCCATTTCTCTAGACAGCAGATTTCTCTCTCTTTCCAGGAGAAAATTGGAACTTAAGGATGGATCTTTTTAAAAGGCACTCAAATCACACGCTTTCCAGATTTCTGTGCTTGACAGTTTAACTGCAAGAAAGATACAACTAAAAAGAGTTATTCATCATTTAACTACAGGCAGGGATGTTAATTTTGTGGTTCAGAATTGACACCTTTTCTTTTCAAGTGTCACAGACTTGAGCTCTGATCACACGCTCTTAAAAGGCACCAACAAAACGAGCTCGTTTCATCTTTGCTGCATGCTGTTGGTTTATTGTTTCACATACTCATTTTGATAAATCATACAAAATGCTACCCTATTTTTGAAAGTAATTATCCAATATGCTTACATTTGCTTTAAAAAAACAATTTGAATGTTAAATATCTCAGTGAGAATCCTTCAAATGTGAAAGTAATTCTGATTACTCATTTGTACTACATTAACTACAGTAATTGGCAATGCAGACTGCATGGAGAATTACTCCTTAATAGATATTGCACATTCAGCCCTCCACTTATACTCTGTGGGATCACTGTCAAATCCCTCCCTCCTGCTGCTGACAGTTTGCAGCGATACTGTGCAGAGTTCTTCATGTTACATTCTCTTATGTCCATGACATTATCTAGAAATCTGGGTAGTTAAGTGTTGAAAGGTTGCACAAACTTTCCCTAGCTTTCCTTCATTTTGAAAAGATGACAAACCAAAATATAAAACAGAAACTCCAAACTCCCAGAAATAATCAGCACGGGATATTGAACCCAGCAAAGTGGTGTTTACTCCCTTGCAAACAAGATGTTGTGGATGCTGTGAATTTTCATAATCTCAAGAGGCAAAACAAACAAACTGAAAACAAATCCACTGCGAACTACTGAATGCAGAGAAGAAAACTCAAAAAGCCTGAGCTTCAAAAGAGCTGGAAGTGGGGAGTGCATTTGGAGAAGATGTTACTATACACTTCATGTTCCCACAGCATTTTTTTAGGCATTAACTTTTACCCACTTCTGGTTAAAATACCTTGGTCTGACCTAGTGTGGTTGCTCTTATGCTCTACGTCATAGTTAATGTAGTTTCCCTTTGACTGTCTCTTTCTGGAATTGCCCTGTTACCTCCTTTCCTGGGTCTGGTTCCAAAATTATGTGCATACTCTCATAGAAAATGGCAGAAACCTTGGGGATGAGCCAGCATCAGTCTCAGCTAGTACTTACCTTCACTTCGCTATTCAATAATGCCCAAGACTGAGCAGATGGATAATCCATTAGATCACAATCCAATTCACCTGTCTCTGGAACAAGAGGGCTTTGCTAACAAAAAAAGAACCCACGACGACTACTACTACTACTACCAGGAGATTTTTTCACAACCACAGAAGCTCAGATCTTGGAGCTTTATACAGCTCCAGCCTATTGATTTAACAGTGAGCTAGACATAGGAAAGAAAAAGGAATAATCACACATGCATACTACTGGGAAAGTGTGCTTTTCACAGAATCACAGAATCACTAAGGTTGGAAGGACCTATAAGATCATCTAGTCCAACCATCCACCTATCACCAATGGTTCTCGCTAAACCATATCCCTCATCACAGCATCCAAACGTTCCTTGAACACCTCCAGGGTCAGTGACTCCACCACCTCCCTGGGCAGCCCATTCCAGTGCCTGACCACTCTTTCAGAGAAGTAGTATTTCCTAATATCCAGCCTGAATCTTCCCTGGCACAGCTTGAAACCATTCCCTCTAGTCCTATCACCAGTTACACGAGAGAAGAGGCCAACCCCCAGCTCACTACAACCTCCCTTCAGGTAGTTATAGAGAGCAATAAGGTCTCCCCTGAGCCTCCTCTTCTCCAGACTGAACAATCCCAGCTCCCTCAGCCGCTCCTCATAAGGCCTGTGCTCCAGACCCCTCACCAACTTTGTTGCCCTTCTTTGAACACGTTCCAGGGCCTCAATGTTTTTCTTGCAGTGAGGGGCCCAGAACTGGACACAGTACTCAAGGTGCGGCCTCACCAGAGCTGAGTACAGGGGGACAATTACTTCCCTGCTCCTGCTGGTCACGCTACTTCTGATACAAGCCAGGATGCCATTGGCCTTCTTGGCCACCCAGGCACACTGCTGGCTCATGTTCAGCCGAGTGTCAACCAACACCCCCAGGTCCATTTCCTCTACACAGTCTTCTAGCCACTCCGCCCCAAGCCTGTAACGTTGCTTGGGGTTGCTGTGGCCAAAGTGTAGGACCCGACATTTGGTCTTATTAAACCTCATCCCATTGGCTTCAGCCCAGCTATCCAGCCTGTCCAGATCCCTCTGTAGGGCCTCGCTACCCCCAGGCAGATCGACACTTCCAGCCAACTTGGTGTCATCTGCAAATTTACTGAGGGTGCACTCAATGCCCTCATCCAGGTCATCAATAAAGATATTGAAGATATTGAAGAGGACATCACCACAGTTACTTGCTACAAAACAGGGAACAAGTCAAAGAAGAATTAATTTTATAGATCTGATTAAGCAGGATATTTCAATACATCTATGTTTTGAGCACAGAATGTTCAGTCCATGAGCTTATCTTCAGATATGGAAATAAATTCCCTTGTATTCTATACATTTCTTTCTCTTCTTCTACAGCTATACTATTTTTTTGGTATGTAGACAAAGTACAAAGAGCACTGTTTTCCCATGCTCTTGCTTTTTACTTAGACAACTTGAGAAGAGTGGTTTATGCCAACGCTGTCACAATTTCTCAGAAGAAACAAAGTTCTTTAATCAATACAAAGTCTTGCTATCTGCTCCATCCCTGTTCACTTATCAGCATGAAGGCCATTTTGACTACGAACTAGAACAAAAGACAGAACAGTGTGGTGCCAGCATTGCATTTTGTATATGAGAAGGATTTTTTCTTCCCTTTTTTCACAGAGTTTATCGACAAAAACTAACTTATCTCCCTAAAATGTTTATGTCTGTATGCTTTTCAGATAGGAGTGCTTAAATGAATCATTCAGCTAGGAAGAATTATCCAATTTTACCTCACTTTAGTGTTACAGTACTTTGATATATATAGAGAGAATATGTTTCTAAATTTTACTTTATTTTTCTATATCTATTGTCAGTTTAAAAAATGTAGGCAGTTTTATTTCTGTTTTTATTTCTGATATTGAAGCAAGGAAACTATTATTTGTGGAGGCTTAGCCCATATATTGGAGGTCAAGATATGATGCCAGTATACCTCAAGCCCATTTCCTGAAGTTTCCTTTTCAGCTGCACATTAGAAGTTGTGCTAACGTATTCAGTGCTATGCTTTGCTTTTTTTTCACGTGCACCAAAGGGCATGAGAATGTAAAAAGCTAGTTCAATCTACTAAGTTTGACTAGCTACAGCAAAGAGGCTTTGTGGCTTAACTGGTAGCCATGTCACAGAGTTACATCACAGTTAAAACTAATAAATTAAAAAAGTTAAAACTAATATACTAATAAAGTCTCCACCACTGTAAGCCCTTAATAAATATGGAAGAACAATAAAAAAAATTACAATCTAAAAAATGGAGGAGTGTTCAATATCATACACCACTCCTTCACTAACGTGTTAAATGGTATGTTGAAGTAGTAGAGCGAATTCAGAAAAGACCGTGAGGATTATTTATGCACCATGGAAATAACTTTATAGAGAAAGGTAGGCTTACAGCAGCTCAATTTGTTTAGTTTATCAAAGAGATAAGAGGGAGTTTGACTACAGGATACAATTGTCTTGTGAGGAAGGCACAAAAGGAAGACAAATTGAACTGATACCTCTGTCATAGGAGAAATTAAACGTTTCCTTCAGTATACCTACAAAATCATTTGAAAGCATTCCCCAAAAGTGTTTAAAAAGTTACCTTTTTCTATTTGAACTTTACATTTTAAAAGGAGCATGTCTCAAACTGGCTATAGGGAATCAGATTTTGTAATCACTTTTTAAATATCTAGACTCATTTTACCTTTAACATTTAGCACTGCCCCACAGTATTGTTGGGATAAACACATGGACAACTGGTGTGCTTGAGCACAGGCTGACAGGGTAAAAGGCAACTCTACAAGCTATGAAGTAACTTTGCAGGGAAAACCTGAGTGAACCTCACAGTCCTCTGCTCTACAGATTATTTTGTCAGTCATGAAGGCAAGCCCCATGGCAGGCGCTTACCTAGACCTCCAGGCAGCTGAGACCCTTCCTGAAAGCACTTGCTATGCTGGAGCTGTTGTTTATGCCTTTTTGCCAGGGCAGGGGCTCTGCACTTGATGAGAGATAGCGCAGGGAGAAATTATAATCCTTCTGTGATTTTCAATAAAAAGATAAGTTACTTGACAATGAACTTTTAACCCCCATAAAACAAGCTGCTGCCCAAATGAAGAAATGCCCTGGGAAATACCAAAAACCAGGCTGTAGAGGAGATTCCTTAGTAAGGTTCTTAGTAATTTCAAGGAGAGGAAGTTTGCTGCCCACACAAGAGCAGCCTCCCCTAAAATGAGCACTGCAAGCTCTGCTTATTCACTTCATGTTTATGGAAACTGGCCTACTGAAATCAAAGATCAACCCCTATTGACTTAATTGGCTATTAAGTATAGAGACTCTGAGAGGGCAGACAAGTCGTGTAGACATAGAGATCTGCATCTAAATCACAAATACACTGGGAACCTGAGGGGAATTTCCAGGAAAAAATACAAAAGTGCAGAAGTGCTGTTGCAAGATGATTCGTATTTCTCTCCCACTCATCTCTTCTCTTTTTATTCCTTCTAAGAGACTACAGAAGAGAGGAAAACAGCACAAGAGCTAATAAACCCCTTACCCAAGCAGGCCTCACTCAAGCCCGCTCAAAGAAAGTCTTAAGGCAGAAATACCTTTCCGGGTCTGACCAATCATTCCACTATGGCAGTATGTTTCCAGCAGTGAGTGACTGCTTAAGGTCAGCATGCAAAACTGGCCCGAAGAATATTTGCCTATTCCCTTTAGTATTTGCTCTTGATCCTTTAGTTCTTTATTTTTTCACCATTTCCCTTCTAAACCAATTGATACTGCCTTTCATCACCATCTCCAGCAGTAGCAGCCTCCAACTATTTACTGTGTTAAGAAGTACCTTCCATTATTTCTGTTAAACTGATCTCCCACTCGTCTAGGAGTCCTGCAGTCCTGGCATCATATGATTAAGCAAACAACAGTTTTGCATTTGTTGTTTGCTATTAACTGCCTTCACGAGTTCATATGCCTTCAGTCATATCCCCTCCTTCTCCAGAATTCTCTTCAAACTGAAACATCCTATGCATTTTAATTTTTCTTTTCTTTTTCCAGGTCCTCCAGCAACAAGAATTATATCCAGTAGACGAAATGTGCATGCACTGAAGTTTCATATAGGGAAAAAAATTATACTTCCTGGTTTGCTCACAAGTCAGCGCAGAGATATGCCTGACATTATGAATAAACCTGCTTGGGATTACCTCCAAGAAATTTATGCCATGAGTCTGTCAAAGCTCTCCTCCTCTGTCTTCAGTCTTTTCTTCACCCTCCTACTTCAAGCTCATATTCCTCCAAGCCAAGTCCATACTTCTCTTTTTCTACTACACTCTCACTTTCCAAAGCTCCCATTCCAACTGTAGACAAGCACAGAACCCTGCACGAAACGATTTACTGTTCACAAAACACTTCTGAACATGCCATGAAGAAGACACAGAGATCTGTACCCCACCTCATCCTGCAGCTAGCTATCAAAAGACATTTGTGTTTGTATTGCTGTTGGGGGCAGCTGCTATCACTTTTAGATAGTAAATAACACAAAGAAATTCCTTTCATATATATTTCTGATCTTGCATTTTCATGCAAGTTTGAAGCAGCCAGCACCCAATTCTCGTGCCTAACACAGTGGCTCAGGGCTGCTGGGGGTAAATGTACTCCAACACCTCAATGCGTGATCACTTAATACCGCTTTGTACCTCATAGGGCCTTATCTTCAGTGAACACTACTAACTGCATGAGTCAAAGCAGCGCTGCTGGCAAGGACGTAGCGGAGAATAACATTAAATTCCACTTCTCATTCCATCTCATCTTTGCCTCTCCACAGAAGACCTGCTATTTTCATAGGTATTTTCCCAGCACTGGAAAGAGGATGTGGTGAAAAGAGGCACTAACCAGAGTAAAGCACACCGGCACTGATTGTCAGGCAAGTGAGTGGGTTTTTCACAATGAGCAGCCTGAGAAGGACATTGCTTCAGGAAACAACCACCACCATGGCTGAGGCCGTATAGATTCTCTCTCTGCTTAGGTAACTGCCTGCTTTGCTTGTGCCTTTCCAAAGAGGGCTTCCCACGACTCTAGAACCTGCTGTTGCTAGGGATAGTAGCTTTCAATAACTCCTTCTACAGGAATGTGCATAAGAACTACACAAGGTTTCTCTTTAATAATACTAACCTATGCCAAGATCTCTTTAAGTTTACACATATCAGAGGAAGTCCACAGGTAAAAAGTAACTATATTTCCAACTAACAAAATCCCAGCAGGTGATTTCTGTGTATGAAAGTAGGTATTCTGACAAAATATTAAGCAAGAATCACTAGGGGGATTAAAAAAAAACACACTGGTAGTATTTTGTAGTGGAAATCTCTAAAGCATACTTATTGGCAGCTTATATTCTAAATACAGGGTCTAATTTGGTTCATTATGAAACAGCAGAATTTTGTCACTGATTTGTGAATGACTAATTCCTATCAAAATGCTTCAGCTGTCCTAAAACTAACTATCTTATAATCCCAGCCCCTTCCTACATAGTATTTATAATAATGTATTCACTAACTAAAATATAATGCTTCACAAATGAGTCTTGAGATCTTAAATTAATTTAAAATAATCAGATGTGTATAACCCAGTGATTGTGTAATTTCTTTGAAGGTACACAGTTTATGGCGAAATAAGTGAAAAGAGAACATTTTCCAAACATTGCCACAATAAAAACAAATTAAAAATTAAAAACATTCCATCTGTAGAATAATACAAAATAAAATATTATTAATCAATCAGTTCAAACAATGCTAGTTTATATTTTTGAATTAACAACATGCCTATGTACAGTTGCAGAGACTGCAATTTTACAAACTGATATTCAGTTAAACATATTTGTAACAATTTATACACTATGTACAAACCTAGTTCTCCAAGGAACTCTTGGCTTAGCACGCTTCAATGCAGAAGTGCTATACCTACTCCTAAGACAGGATGCTAGCCTTTCCTTTAAATTCTGAAATACCTCTTAAAGCACAAAAAAAAATGCATTTGCTATCATATGGTACTGTTCTCAAATCACTTGTTTGTTACCATATGTTTTGGAATAGGCATAGAAAGAGTCACAACAATAAATAACATTGCTTATTATTAATTATTTAGACTTATATTCACACAATCACACTTTCAGCCTCAATGCTTTAATGAGACTGTAGGATCCATTTATCTTTGCTTTTCTTGACACGTAGATCAAAATTGCAACCACAGGTATTGCTACTGCTGTTACACATGAGAATGCAATAATCAGGGGCATAATTTGATCTGTTTTTTCCAATTTTCCTGAAAACAGAGACAAAAGGATACAAAAAGTTGTATGAATCAGTTTTTACACAAATTTTAATGTATAACTAAAAGCAAAGTTATTTTAGTGACCTTAACTGGAACATTTTTTCAGTTTTCTTCCACAAAGCACATTTTAATACCCTTTCCTTGTTTCTTTTTTCTTTAGTAACTCCACAGTACCACTATAACTGTTAGCCAGAATCTTGGTCTTGAACGTGCTATACAAGTTCAAACATTTGATATCACCAACAATGAAGAATACCATGGAGTTCCTGAAGAATAACATAAGAATACTATCTAATTCACCCAGTAAACAATATAGGGATACTTCCACCTCCTGGAAACATAATGCTTCAGGAGAAGACCATGTTTAACAAGCTCAATATTTAGATCTCTCTCTTTCGTTCACAAAATGCACAGGAAAATGGTTAGAATCCACCTTTTTCTGGCTCTGTCCTTACAGCTACAGTGCCAACTCATGTAACACAGACAACATCCATGCTATAAGAAGGTTAAATAAAGCAGATCATCATCAGTTGCTCTGTTATTTCATTGGATTTTTTTTTTGTTTTTGTTGTTTGGTTTTGTTGTTTGTCTGGGTTGGGTTGTTTTTTTTTTTCCTGTTGTTAGTTTGGTTTTTTTTTTAGGTTAACCTCAATATTTTTGTGCAAAGATTAGCCATGAACTTGTTTTGCCTACCTTGACACAAAATCTACTAGAACATACAAACAAAATAAGTT
This sequence comes from Pavo muticus, assembly GCA_016647715.1. Lineage (NCBI taxonomy): Eukaryota > Metazoa > Chordata > Aves > Galliformes > Phasianidae > Pavo > Pavo muticus. The sequence goes on along the minus strand of JACDJE010000086.1, from coordinate 2,060,097 downwards.
TAGGCAATAGATTTACCTACCTACAACAGCTATTTCTATCACTTTGATGTTGTTTCCAACCTCATTGAAAACATCAAGCAAATATCTGCCCGTATCATTTTTGGTGACATTGTAGAGTGTAAAGGTTCCATTGACTGCTGGTAGAATTATTTCTTTCTCTTGATTAACTTTTTTCAGGATCATCTGTGACGGTGGGTTACTGTATGTGCTACACATAATAGTGACATTTTCTCCTTCTTTAACATTTTCTGATGGATAAACCAACACAGTAACATTCTGAGGAGGAACTGACAAGAAACATAAAGGTAAAGTTTAGCAACAAATGGAAGCAAAAAGAACAAAACAATCTCATGAAGTTTGCATACACAAAGCACTAATCCAGTTAATGGATTCGCTATAATCTTCAAGTGCGTAGTTTTGGATGCTACTCTGTCACCAGCTATCCTTAAAACAGTGCAGTCAACAGCAGCTGACAGAAATAGCATTCTATTAATTGGTGGGGTATTTTGCATATTTTTACACTATATTGAGCCTTTTCTTCTTGTCTGGTTTTAAATTCATTGTTCAATCATTTGTGTTCATGAAAGGATACAGATCAACAGACCCAGAGGCTGATGTGCTCTCTCAATAGAAAAGAAATACAAAAGGCAAAGGAAAGAGTCCTAAAATAGTATCTTTTCACTAGGTTCCACAATTTTAAATCCTGTTTTCAGAGTCTTGGGAGAAGTGGATTTACTAAATATTTTGAAGCAATTATTTTGTGCTCTGAAATTCCAGACAGAAGTTTTCATAGCCACTAATATCTTACCACTTACACAAGAATCTGTGCAACACATCTCAGTATTTTTAAAGACATTTCATTGTCATCTCATCCATGAAAAAAAAAATCATAATATTAACTCCATACAATAGTTATTTTAACTGACCTTTGACATCAAGTTCTACATCTAGAGAACGACTTCCAAATTTGTTAGTGAATGTGCACTCATATTTTCCTGCATCCTTTAGCTGAGCCTTGTCTATGGTGTATTTGCCATCTTCTGTTTTAAGGGTTGTGATCACATCACCTATTTTCTTTCCTAGGCTAATCTGAACAGGTGGGACACCTGTAGCTGTGCAAGAGATGGTAACACTTTCTCCTTCTTTCACTGAGCTTGATGGGAAAACTGTTAGTGTTGTATTTTTTGGTGGAGCTGCAAGAAAAAAGAAAAAAAAAAAAGAAGTTAAAGAGATGGATTAGTGCCAGAAAGGAGCCCTACACCTACACAACATTACTGTTATCATGCAATAAACAGCAGCAGCAGGGCTAAAGCAGAAGAATATGCTTACTACTGAAACGAAACTCTGCTGTAATTGTATATTCAATTATCCTATATTGGTTGAGGAGTCAGCACGTGGCATAGTCTGAATGGAGACTGCAAGAACAGGATACAAAGTTTTAACTGAAAAGAAAGACAAAGATGCAATATAATCTCCACAGAAAATCTTCAGAACTTATTTTCTATTTGCATAGTATGCTGTTAACTGGATCCTATACCAACAGTAAAGAATACAGGCACCGCTCTACATAGCTTCTTTGCCTCATGCATACATTTGCCATTAAAAAGGAGTGAGAGAAATTCAACTTCATATAAGTTATCTGTACTAAAGATTTCACTCTTTATTATGTAAAGCTACCTAAATAACAGTGGCACTAGGGCCATCCTGTGACTCCATTTTCTCTTATCATGCGTGCGCTCCAAATATTGCAGAACTCTTCACCGAGCCTTCTACAACGGTTCAAGGAAAAAAATGTTTCTATACAATGCTCTGCTGGGAAAAACCCTCCTCCTTAGATTTTTTTAAGGAGAAAATTTGAGAGAGTAGACATAATGCCTTATAGTGAGGAGAGAGTTCTCCTTCCACCTGTGATGTTTCTAAATTGTGGAGACTACAAATATGTGGTAAAAATAAGTATGGGAAAAGTGAAATAACACAATGTGGAATGTGTCGATAAGCTATTCCCAACCATTTAAAAATAATTAGTTACTTTATTTCTGCATAAGATAAAATAGAACTAAAGTTAGAGGGTTTTAAAAATATCAGGAACTGCTCACCCAAGTATTTGGTCATTTTAGTTTTTGTCCCAGATTCTATCTGAAATGTTTGGCTCCACAGAAACAGTAGCAGTAACATTGATAATAACAACAACGAAATATAATCCTTTTGGATTACTTGTCAAAGAAGGAGACTGAGATGTCCCTATGAAACTGCTACGGACACTGGCATTTCAAGGGAATAACTATCCCTCACAGCACTACTTATTCAGATTTCTTCATCGCTTTCAGTGTTGCTTTGTAGTAAATGTATAGAGGCACACATGCACAGCAGTAGAGAATTATCTGAAAATTAAGCATAGAAGTGAAAACCATAGCCCATAAAGAATAGCAATGAATCAAAAGTTAAATTCTGAAAACATAAAAGGAAAGCCCAATAATTTCCTATTTATAAGTGTTTCAGCAACTTTCAACTCAATACACAGCCACAGACTAGTTACTGAATAATAGTTAATGCATGCAGATTTGTACCTTGTATAACAACGTTCACAGTTGCTTTCTCAGTTTTATTAGTTACAGGATTAATTACTTCACAGATGTACTGTCCTGAGTCAGTGAAATGGGCATGAGGAATAGAAAGGACATTGTTTTCTACGAAATGCTGAATGGTTTCCTTTGCCAGATGTTTTTTCCAAAATACTTGTGCTGGTGGATTACTCTCAGTCACACAAGTAAGTTTTAGAGAGTGTCCTTCCATTGATGAGTTTCCCGGAGATGCATTAATGAAAGTATTTTGTGGACCAACTGGAAAAGAACAAAAGAAAGATAAGGTTAGCATGTTAATGGAGAATGATATACACATCTTTAACATTAACTTCTCTACAGTTATACCGCATGCACTACCAAGAAAAAAAAGAATGACATGGATGTTAGTAACACAGTGGAATGATTTTTCCAGACTTGATGAGACACTGAGTTTGTAGTTTTGAAAGCTAAGCTAGGCACAAGGCATACAAATAACTTGTTTTTCTGTTTACTCTTACACTTGTCTCCCTATTCCTTAGGGCTACAAACTTGAAACTGCTAAGCATACCAAGGCAATTTTAAAAATAATTGTTTATCTGGATACTATTGTTGTTGTTCTTATGGTCTACACTTTCTGACTGAGTACCAGAGCCCTAGGTAAGAGAGAGACAGATGAATTCTTACAGGACAGCCTAAATTCTGAAAAACAGCAGGTGTCTAAGGCAGTGTGCACAGGCTTCTCACTAACTGTTGCTGAATAAAACCATTTAACTTATATGGCCAAGGCTTCAAACCTGAAAACACAATCTACTCCACAAAGATGTTAGAAGACTGTGCTCAGAGATAACATTTAATAAATAAAAGGTAGATCCTACTTTTGATATTTTTGCAATTAAATATAGATACTAGAAAATAGATTATGTAAATACAAAGAAGTGCAGATTATAAATGCACAAACTTCATAAATCCATTCCACAAAATATAGCATAAAACAGTATTTGATACGAAAACCATAATATAAAAACACTTACAGTTTGCATTGAGTTTCAGAGAAGTTAATCTTTCTTTGGGCTCAAAGTCCAGACCAGCAATTTCTAATCTGGCCACACAAGTAATCTCTTTACCATCGTCTTCAGCCGCGAGGTTAAATGAGTATGCCACAGTTTTGGTTTCTGTTTTTGTGCTGACATCTCCTTCAAAAGTTTTGCTATGAAGAATATGTTCATCTTTCTTTAGGAGTAACTCCAGGTGATCAGAAGGAAACACATCATGAATTTTACAGATGACAGTAGTGGTTTCTCCAACAACTAAAGGTGTGTTGGTCTCGATGACAGGATCACTGGGAAAAGCTAAAAGAACAAATCCCACTTCTTTAGGCTGCCAGAGATGGGCCCTAGACTCAACATCAGAGTAGGGTCCAGACATTAAACAACACAAGTTTAAAGGTGCATATCAACTTTAAATCAACCTTATATCAACTCTATAACAAGACATACCTTGATATGAAGACACATAGGTATTTTATAAGCACTTAACACACTAAGAAGAAATGCATTTGTACAATTTTTTAGAATATGATCACAAATTATTTAATGAGATCCAGCAAGGCACCTAGTTAGTGACACAGCTACCTAAATACGCAGAGGGGTCTGTAACAACAGATACACTAGTAGCATCCTATTTTTCATACTGGCAACTTTAGACTTTAGAATTTAGAATTGTAACCCAGCATACTGCCAAGACTTTGATTAGGTGCTCTGCACTTGAAGGTTTCCCACGTACGTCCATCTAAACCACACCATTTCTTTTTGTTCCACTTCTATAAACGTTTGGGGGAGTCTATGTTCTAGCTTTCAAGTATTACCAAGAATGAGAATATATACTATTTTGGGGGTAAAAAGCCAAACAGAAAGGGGCTGAGAAGAAACAGGCAGAGGAATCTTTACAAGGAAATGTATGTTGAGTTTTATCAGACTCCTTACCCCAGCACTACCAGGTAACTGCCAACTACATTATCTAAGAACAATTCATCCATTTTTTTTTTAAATATAATTTCTTAGCAAATGAGTACTACTTAAAGAGCATTTTTACTTACAGTAAAGTTCAACTTTGACACTCTTCTCTTTTTTCTCTTTATTGCAGAGGACAGTACATAAATAATCGTTATAATGTTCAGCACTAACTGGATTCATAGTTAAGGTAGAGTGTGTCTTGTTGTTGTACACTTTTCCTCCAAGGGGGTAGTCCATTTGGGTTCTCCAGGAAAACTTTGGTAATGCACAGCCAGTAGTATTGCATGTGAGTATCAGTGATTCTCCAATCTGTGCAACAACTCTGTCAGGTGGTATAATTTCCATTTCAAAAGCTTTAACTACAACAGGGAGAAATGTACATAAACTCAGCTACACGGTTAAAATTTACTTCCCATTTTCTCATGGCCTACTGTGACGAGGTTACAACTTCACAAGTTTACAGTGAACTGTGTACAGTTAACTGTGTGGAAGTTAAGCTAACACAAATCGTACAGTGGTTTATATCTTCAAAATATCCCCAAAAAATCACTATTTTTTTCTAAGTTAATGGACTGAGATGACCCTAACAGACACTTCTGATGCATAAAGTACATAAAAATCAATGTGGTCAGTGAAAACAGATGCATAGGCACAATATAACTTTTCTAACCAGGAGGATTTTGTTGTAAAACTCTGTAACATTTGAGGGAAAGGATGGTAAGTAAGATAGCAAGGACAACTGCAGAATAGTTTTCAACAGAATATCTAGTATCAAACTTAATTGATACTGTCAGAAATGACAGTAAAAACCAAACATATAGTGATGTAATATAGCTGTCTCCTAGACGGTCTTTCAGCCAAACTCTATAAGAAAGTGACCGTGCAGAGAAAAGCTACAAATAAATGCCAGAAATAAACTTCTTGACATTCTGAAAGAACTACTTAATTGACATTGTATTCACTGAAATGTAAAAGCAAATGCAACAAAGAGAAAAAAAAACAACAAAACAGTAAACTGTAGTTCACTTTACATTTAACAAAATTGAAAATAAATGAAGCAAACAAATCTCTCCAACTTACCAGTTATTAATACATGCAAAAGAATTAGCACAGTTTGGCTTGTTCTTTCCATCTGTTTTAACATTTATAATTGCTATTATTAGGAAAATAAAGTATGTTCAAAAGCTTTGCTTTCTTTCCTGCAAAGAAGTACACTGAGAGGCTGCTGCTCTGCAACTGTTAGTTGCTGCAAGTGCTCTTTATAAAGCCTTTTCTTTAAGTGGAGTGGGAAACCCCTGCACGGGGAAATCCAGAGTAGGGAGGAAGAGATCCATGTATGGTGGCCTCAGCGCCCTCTGCTGCTTTTTTTTTTCCTTTCTATTAAATACAAAATTTAAAGCTCAGGATAACAAATATTAACACGTGTAATGTAGTTCTTAGTACAATTAAAAACAGCAAGACAAGATCTGATCCTCCAAACATTTAATAAAATGAATAGATGTGGGTAATTACAAGTAATTGAATGGGACTATATCTCAGATGGAAATGTTATTCAGATTTGCTTTTAGTTCAAATATTTTCGTAGGACTGTGTCTTTTGAGAAAACTTCTCACAATATTATTTTATGAATAATATTCCCTAACACAGTATTTTCTTTGAAGACTACCACCATTCTCAGAAGTGATGTTACTCATGTTGCTAAGTATTTTTAATCCCTAAAAATGAAGTTGTCTAACAGAAGTCTGCAGACTTAAATAAAAGCAGCAAGAAATTCAGTGCAAAACATACTTGTTTTTAAAATGTGTTTGGAAAATCATTTCGCATATAATAGCTTGACTGTGTATTGACATCTATAAAATATCATGAAGCAGATTTTTAAAAGAGCATAGCTTTCTTCTGCTATTTAGTAGATGAGTAATACATTGGAAAAATAAAGGCTGAAGTAATAATGCCATCAATGCTCAAGAAATTTACTTGCTGAAAAGTTAGCACTACAACAACCTAATACTTTTTGAGCCATGCAGATTTTACAGTCAACAGTCTAATAGGAGCTCTAAAATATCAGATTCAGGCGAGAGTAGTACCAGAAAGTACTACAGAAGTACTGCAACTGCCCCTACATTTTCATCCTCATCGAAGGATGGTTGGACAGTACAAGCTGTTATAGAAACAACAAAGCACACTGTGATAATTATGTTTATGTCTCTCTCAAAGATCTTACATTAGGTAAAATAATAAGCTTTTTTTTTTTTATAAACACACTCAACATAATCTCATACAAGGGATGTAATGATTTGAGGAAGTTAAAATTGTAATCTCAGGCTGAAAATATATCTTCAAAACAGCAATAATCAATAGCAACAAAAATACTCAGCATAAACAATAAACAAATGAACCAAAGAATTACCTAAAAGAAATAAAACAGGTAAATATGAAGCAGCTAAGAGTGCCTAAACAAAACTCAGTAAAGCTGAAACTATCACAATGGATTCTCCCAAAATATATTAATTTATTATCATTATTATTGTTTCTATTAGAGGAAGAAAAATAAAAATTCTCAGAACTGTCATGAAATACATGAAAAACACTGTTCTGATAGTACTGTTTATAAAATCCAGAAAAAAAAAATCCAACAAAATCTGTCTGGAGATAACAGCAACCACAGAATGTAATTTTACTTTACATATCAGGTTTCGTTAAATGGAAGCACATTCTCCCAGTTAAGTTGCAAATAAATACTTTCTCATCACAGGTAGAGAGAAATAAGAGTTGAAACTCCTCTGTTTTAACAGCTTAATAATTATAATCTCAGCTGAGGGAGAAAATGCAAAATTTCCCTGTTTCTGGGAAGCTGGTTTCTAGATACAAGAAAATACAAATATAGAAGGCAATATCCGCATGTTGGAAAAACTATAATCAAACCCTTCATCAGATAACATGGAACAGGAAATATCTCTGTTCCAGCTTCCACTAAATTAAACTGGACAGCTGCCATTAACTTTACAGGAGTTGGATCCCTACCAGAAGGACTACTATACTGACTGGGTTAGATTTAACTCAGACAGTATAGGTAAGAGCAAGATTAGTCCATACGTATTAAAGGACATATAGATCTCCCAAGATATTCAGAAATTTCTTAAAATTTGCTCTTCCCCTGGTCTCAAATGTGAGCCTCCTTAGTGTTTTGAAAAGAACATACATTTACTGTTGCCTGTACCATCCTCAGCATCAACCTGCAAATAGGAAAACAGACATCAAGTTTGCTTGTTTTCAGAACTGGCTGTTCCACCCGAAAACAGAAAGCTGACAAATTTTAGGGATTTACAAGAATTCAGATAAACTAGCTTTTCATTCAAACGTCACAGAGGACAATGCTGGTGATAAAAAAATAGAGGCACATTTACAAGTATTATAGGATCAACTGTAGGAAACTCTGACACACACAGAGCATAATGAATGCTGGAATGTAACCAGTATTAAAAAAAAAAATTATTAAAGGCACAAGAAATTAGAAGAATTAAGCACTGGAATGTAAATGCATGTTTTCCAATATATCTAGCAATCAAAAGAGACTTTTCTCAGGCTTTGGTGGACAAACCAAGATAAAACAATTATGTCTCAGAAGACAGTTTGAAAATATTGCACGCATCATTTTTGGCCTGGTATCAGAAAATACAAACATCCTCCAGGAAACTGAAACTTAGCTTAGACTTGCTCTGGAATGTAAAAGAAAACTATGCAGAACTGTGATAAGCATTTGCTTTAATTCAATACTTCTACACCATATTAAGTATTTAGGATAAATTTCACTTAATTTCTGCTAGACAAAATAAATCACGAGTTCATGATAACTTAAGTGAGCTATTAGAACAAAATATGCATTATGCAACATGTTAATTATTTAACATTTGAAACACTCATTACTACATTTCTCATGTCACCTGCGCTGAAGGCTATTCAGAAAGCTGAAAGGCTAAAAGTCATGCAGAATTTGGTATCTTAAAACCTTTGCCACTCTTCCTGTGATTTTTTGTGATTTATGTCCAAGGGCCTATGGAAAAGAGAGTTAGTCTTCCTCTCTTGGCAGAGGGGATTGGCGGAAAAAAAAAAGACAGAAGGAAAATGGCGTAAGCAGACCTATTTCCTATGCCAGTAATAAAATGCCTATGGCACTTCAGCCCAATATCTGCATCTAGAGTCACTTCTTGGGATTTCTCCTCAAAATACCTACTACCAGAGTAATTACTTCTACATAGGATGCCAACACAGAAATACATGCAAGCACATTTATTACCAAGCACCTTTAATGAGGAATCACGAACATGGAGGACATGCATGAATACTGCTGCCTTATACAGCAGATGATCTCCTAGCCTCAGCTTTTCAGTTCACAATGAACTCAACAGTCTGCTACATGCGTCATATACTGTTTTTCCTTCCTTGGTGCCCACCGGCTTTTTGGATCCCAGCACTTCCCTGACCCTTTTCTTTTTCTAATTCCCTTCAACTTCTCTCTTACCACCTGATGATAGTACAACTTCTGCATAGCCCCAGGTTGGGGAGGAGAGCATCACTGACTCCCTATAATTTTCATACCTGGATGGGAAGGATGAGATCTACTTGCAGGTCTATTTAAGAGGTTGTGTCTGTTTCTGGAATTGTAACTTTCCTCTAACTACAAAAAAAACAAACAAAAAAATCCCCACCAACATATTATCCTGTAACCCACATAATATCTTACAATTGTGCTCCACGTCTAACATGTCATCTATTGAAAAAAAAGGTAAAAAAAGAAACAAGAAAGATCTATCATGTTTCTTTCTCTTCTCTGGAATTTCTGAAATACCTTATATATACTTCCTTCTTGATCTTTCTCAGGCACCAGTTCACCAGCATGCCATTTCCTGTTTGGTTAGTTTAACTGCACAGTATTTGAGGACACCCAGAATACAAATAAAATGCCAGATAACATGACATAGAAGTGTGATAACTTGCATAGGCAACAGAATAGCTAATTTATTACTTCTACTCAGAGGCATTGTCTCCTTGATTTCACAGAAGGAGCAAAAAGTTCATTATCAAAAAAATAGCAGCTAATAAAAAGTCCCTACTTTTTGTCTTAGCTCATGCTGGCAAAAAAAGAAAAAAACAAGCTGTGGAAAATCCAAGTTTCATTTCTGAAAAAAGAAAATACCATCTGAGCTGTGCTGGATCTAAAAGTGAAACCGTTCTATATCCTTTAAAACCACTTACAGTAACTGAGATTCTATTGTCTTCATAAGTACATACGTTGGGGAAAAAAAAGTTTTCTTCTTGAAATATGCTCTAGTAGCTATCAAGAGCCAAATTCAATACGAACCTTGGAGTATTCAAAATCTTTTTGTGAATTTTCATGCGAGAGCTCAAACCTACTTTTATTTTGAGCCAAATACACTGAGATACAATCAAGTCAGTTGCTCTTACTGGAATCACAGCTTTTCAGACAAAATTTATTCAACACGGTTGGAGAAAAAAAAAAAAAAAAGAGAGAAATCTAGCTCAAAGCAGACACTGGCTAGGACCCAGGATATGGCAAGATAAAGTCAACTGAAAACACTTAAAGAACATGACTGAGTTACTTAATTCTTCCAGCATTCCATGTGAAATCCCAATACCAGTAAGTTTGCTGTATACTTAATTAAGGCCAACATTTCACATCATCAGATGAAGCTAATCAAGAAGACGGTGAGAACTTCTGACCAACCTTTGTTATTACTTGCCAGAAGTTCACTTCCAAAGCACTTGTACATACTGTACCATGCAAAAATGGAAATCAGTTACTGCTAATTTCCTGTCTCCTTGCTCCTCAGTCATGAGGGTACATGTATGTCCCTATGGATGTAGAAAGGAAAAGGAGACTGAAAACAAGTCCTGTGGCAAATCATTCTAGCTGGATCAGAAGCCAAATATCACGCGAGAAACAAATTCAGAATTCTGACTCTCCTAGACAGCCTACTGATAGCTGCACTCCTGCTGATAATCTTGAAACTTGTCTATCACAGACTATTCTTTATTCTCTTATGATGGTTCTCATTCTGAAGAGCTGCGTTGAGCTGTATAGGTGCTATTTTTGCTGCACTGTGTTATATAAATGTTATCTTTGAAGTTACACAGTAGACTGCCTCATTAACAGATAGAAGTATTATATGGATGTCAGAAATAGTTAAATGATTTAACAGTGCACAATTTGAGTATCATCATTTTCAAACCTTCCATATAAGAAAGATGATGGGGAATGCAGAACCTGTTTACTTTTAACTGGCACATACATTTTTTTTTCCTAGAAAAAGCCACTTTTCCCTCTCAAGAAATAGACAGGAAGTTCTATAGTAAGCAACCCTCCAAATAGAAATAAGAAAAAATGAACAGATTTTTACTTTCATCAAGCCAAAAAGTCAAATATCTGAGAGAAGGTATTTTGCAATAGCAAAATATATGTTTGTGTGTACATATAGTAACAAAGTGACACTTAAAGCCAGTTGCAAATCTGTAAAGGATATTGCACTTTTCCTATTTGCTCCTGAATGCACTCTATCCTAAATCAACAATATGCTGTTTTGTTACTTACACTATCTTTTTTCTATCCAGAGGTAATTATCATCTTAGCTACTTGCTTTGTTAACACTTTCATGGAAGAAATATGCTAACGTAGGATTAGTCAAGTGATAAAAAACACTGGCAGCTGAGTTTTTATAAACAAGTAACAGCAAGAAAGACGCAAGTTTCTGGATTTACTTTCCCTTTCAAGACAATTACTTGGCAAAGTATCAAAGCCCAAATCCATATCTCAGATAGACAACTGAGCAAGAATGACCTTCATAGTTGTGTCAGCCTCTATCACAGACCACATTGCTCTCTAGCGATAGGAGAGGCAACTGGAGAAATGTGATGCATATTTGAAATTGCTGTCGGGCAGCATAAAGCTTTGTGCTGAATTTACTTGAGAAATATCTGACTTTCATCATTCCCATGCTTCTTAACCAAGGATCCCCCCTGAAATTTTCCAAAATATATAAACACCAATTCATAAGGAACAGATGACTCTTTTAGTTGGATAAATTTTGTCTCCATTGACTTTGTCTCTGACTACAACCAACTCAAGCATGAGCAACAGACATTAGTACCTCTCTTTCAGTAGCTGAACTCCAAACAAATGCTCAACCTATGTGATTTTTCTGGACTGATATCCTGAATACAAAAAGACAAGAAGCAAGGTGACTTCAGGGCACAAGAGTTTCCAGGGATATGTTCAAAGGTAAATTCATCAAGATTTTGAGAAAATTATAGTGCATGAATAAAACACAGCTATCTTACACTGAAAAGAAATACACTCTAGCAATTGTTGGTAACAACAGACAACTTTTTTGCCTCTGTCTTCTCTGATAACTGCTCACCACACAACCCTCAAATGTTTGGTTTGGCAGGAGGGGACTGGGGAAGCAACATCCCTCCCACTGCAAGCAAAGATCAGGTTCACAACCACCTGAGGAACCTGAACATCCACAAGTCTATGGGTCCTGACAAGATGCATTCCAGAGTCCTAGGGGAATCGGCTGACGTGGTCGCCAAGCCACTCTCAGTGGTATTTGAAGTCACGGCAATCAGGTGAAGTCCCTGGTGACGGGAAAAAAGATAACACATCACACCCATTTTTAAGAAAGGTAAAAAGCATGACCCTGGGAACTACCATCCTATCAGTCTCACCTCTGTGCTGGAAAAGATCATGGAGCAGATCCTCCTAGAAGCTATGCTAAGGCACAGAGAAGACAGAGAGGTGATATGGGAGAATCAGCATGGCTTCACCAAGGGCAAATCCTGTTTGACCAACCTGGTGGTCTATTATGATGGTGTCACTGCATCAACAGACAAGAGAAGAGCCCTGGGCAACCTGATTTAGCTGTAGAATTTCCTATTCATTGCAGAGACATCCTTTAAAATGTCCCTTCCAACTCTAAGGATACTATGATTCTATGATTCTGCATTACTGATTTGATATAAAACTATCATCCTTATTACTACATTTATTACACTGAATCATGTTATGTCATGCCAAGATCCAGCAGCTGACTTTGTTTTTTTTGCTCATTGCTCAGGTGTCTTGTTCCAAGACTGTACTGAATTTTGTGTCATGAAGAGATGTTCACTCTGACTTTAAGGTCAGCATATGGATTCTGCTGTAGCTTATGAGTTCAGAAAACACAGCTTGCACATAGCAAGTATACTCTATTAATAAATAAGGACCACAGAAAAATTAAGAAAAAATTGTTTCCTTTTATCCTGTAGATAGGAATTCATAAGATTTCTTGAGCAGAATGACTAAAAGGCTTACACATTTAATGTAAAGGAGGACAACTTCTCAGATGCAGTCTATAGTAATGAATGACTACAAGAATGAACAGAAATTTAATACAAGGTGGAAAAATAATGTATTTAAAAATATATAAATATCATGAAGAAGACCAATTACTCATTTAATCTGAGCTACCTACCAGTAGCTACTAGATCATCACATTAATATTTCAATGTAAGTGCCAGCACTGCTCTCTTAGCAATCTAATCAAAAGGAGCAGACAATACAATTGAAAAAGACTAATTTTTGACTAGAGTTTCAGATTACGACAGAGATGAAAGAATATTTTGTATAATGTTCCTTCTAAAGTTTTTTTTTTTTTTTTCAATCACCTGTAAACTTACCTTGATATTTGATTTTCTTACCCTTTCCTATAAAAATTAACATTTTAATGAACATATTTCCTGCTATGGTACTCATCTATTTTCACCAGGGTTCTTAATGCACAATTAGACATTTAAGATTTACTTCTTACTTCCAAGCTTCTTAGTGACCAAACCTCAGACAATCAAGTTCAGTGCTTTGACTGACACAATTATGTACTGCACATGACTGGGAATAGCACTTTTCTGGCACACAGCTATAAAACAAACCATCATGAATAACTGGAAATCCTGGTAGGATCTAATCAGAAGAAATAGAATATGAAATCAAGCAAGAAGTCAACTGTAATTTCTTGGTAATCTCANTTTTTTTTTTTTTTTTTTTTTAAGGTCAACGAAGGTGAAACACTATAGAAGCCTGAACTGAAATGTGATACAGAACTACCAGTTTTATCTGTGCTTTAACTGCTTGCTGGCTCTCAAAAAAGAGCTGTCTAGATTATTTGAAGAGCTCTGTCAAGTATATGGCATTTCAAGAGCCTGGAATGAAAGTGAGTGTAGCCTGCATTGTCACATCTCAGTTTACAACACACACAAGCATTCAGTAAAAGTGAGGACAGCTTTGTGATTCCCAAATGAATAAGGAATAATTGCTCAGGAGCCCAAGGCAGCTTTAAAATGTCACTGTTAAAGCGGAATGCAATCTACCATTCTTGCCCATGAAGAATAGTACTTTACAGAGAAATACATTACAGATGCTCTTCTCTGAAAAACCTTCTGCTTAATGTAAGCACAGATGCCAGACACTGCCACTAACTTCTTCATAAAATTTCCAGACTCTAGACAGTGGGAGGTTATTTGAAAGTCTGCTAAAATAATTTCTAACAAATACCATGAAAATCTTCTTTCTTTAAAACTTAAAATATTTCCCAACAAATTCCAGTTTGCTGCTCAGAAATCACTTACCATTGCTTCACAAAACACAAAAAATACTGTAAATAGGTAGAAAAAAAATGGAGAAAAATGGGTTACAGGAAATTAATAATCAGGAAAAGGCTCTTCCTGAAACATTTTTAAATAGTCTCAAGTCTTCAGTATTTCATATATTTTAGGAATTTTTTTTCATCTTCTCAGTTAGCTCAAACAGAAGGACAAATGGTGCTACCATGTATATTTCAGGTAAAAGAAAATGTTATAGAGAATATTCATAGCCTCCTAGTCTTATGTTAGAAAACACATTATATTTTGTGTTTTTACCTCCCTACCTAAACAGGAAACATTTTCATCTATAAATTCTGCTGCTACTGTTTCTCTCTCATGGTACAGAAATCACACGCAAATAGTTTCAAATATACTACAAGAAATGCAACTTTATTCCAAAACTTCTGACATAAAAGATTTATAAGAGTTATATTTCTTTATACCTTTGCAATAATCATGAAAAGCAGGCCAGAGGATAGCTGACCAACAAGATCAATATAATATTTACAGTATCTCAGGAATTCAAATCTTGTTTGACTATACTCTTCAGTTCATTTTTATAGGGAAGATATAGAAGACATAATCCAGACTTTGACATATCATCAAATTTTATCAAACTTAGGATTTTGTCTGGATAAAATTATGCCTGCAAGTTTTAATGTATTTGATAAAATTCTCTCTTTGACATGGCCAAAAGTAAATGAAAAGGCAGAGGTTTAAGAACAGTGGAAGCACAATTAATACTGTTGATTACAGAAGGACTCCAAGAGATGTTTCCTATGCATATAGTACGTGTTTTAATTTAAGAGTATAATTCAATATAAGAAAAATCCTGTGAGCACAAGGAAATTAATTTGAGAAATGTCTAAGACTGGAAATATACATCTATTGACATGCATTTCTAAAGCCTCTAGCTTTAGAAAATTTTATCCTAAAGATGTTATAAACATAAAAATGTGTAATATTAATTAACACTGGTTAATTAGAACTCAAGAAACACCTGTTCTGTTCTGCTGCTCTAAAACCAATACTGCTACTTTATACAGCTCTCCTCTCCACTCCTACAATAAAAAATTATTCTCCATGCAACTACAAAACAATTTTATCATTGCTAAATTTAGGACGCTACTGAACTTGATCAAATTACCTCTTCTGAGCATCTCAGTTTTGCAGAGACTGCCAAACTTTTGCTTTGCAAACCTACTGTTACTGTCCGTCAGCTGCTGCTACTACAGTACTTCCAGCCTGCCCCACAGTCCTGTTACCATAGTTCAGCTGTTTCTTCTGTGTAGCAGCTTCACAATCTGCTGACTTTACACTAGATGCTGCTATAAAGCTGACTGCTGTCATCCATATCTGAAGGAAAGCTTTCACAAAATTAAGCATGTCACCTTCTTACTTGGAACTCCATTCTGGCCTAATCTAAAACCCAAATGGACTCAAATAAAAAAAAATTTTAGACCAAACTGCATTGTTCTCTTTAGTTGTGTAACGACTTACTTACCCATTTCTTAAAATTGAAATTGTCATATTTACTACCATTAGAAACTAGAAAGACAGAAAAAATGAAGAGCAACTCTGCTGCTAAGGATCTGTATAATTGAAGTTAAGAGGAACAAGATTCCTAAGTACTTTTTAGGGGACCTCCTTGTATGACAGACCACTAAGCCCATGTTCAAGTATGAAGCACAGCTGCAGTTCAGAAGGCTCCCTCTGCCACAGTACAAAAGTTTGTAAAATTTATCACAAATAATAAGTATATTTAAAAGAATAAACCTGAACAGTGAAAGTTAGCTTTGCAATATGACTTGAAGATGCGTGTTAACACTGATCTCAAAATACAAGAAAGTTTCAAAGACAACGCAGAAAATAGTACATTCCTAACACATATAGACAAAACAACTTTTTTTTTTTTTTTAATTATGTGTTTCTTTCCATTCTTGGAAGAAAAACATAATTTAGCATTTTACTGTTATCACTTTTTAAACATTTCCCACCTTTAGCATAAAAATCTCCACGTTCTCCAACTATATCATATGCAAAACCTCACTATGGACTCAGTCTTTTTTGAAATCCTAATGTCACACAGTGGATAAAGAAAGAAACAGGATATCCAAGTAAAATATACAAAAATAGGAAGAAATTTGTTTATGAAATGGCAACTAGTGTCCTGACATACACAATATTCTCATTGTTTTTTCCTTTGCCATAAGTTTTCTGACCCTTCTTTTTGTGGTTTGGGATTTTTTCTTTTTTTTTGTCTTTCTTGCTGATTTATTCATTAGCTTTGTCTATCACTATGGCAAAGGCAAATACCCTTTGGAAGGAAGGCCATCTTCCCTCCTCCACACTTCCTTTGGGACAGAAAAGAATGAACATCAGTTTATTGCCCTGACAGAGCTGGCCACCTGCACAGCGAGACCCATAGGTCTCAGGCCGGAAGTGAAAGACTATATCATACTCTGGCAAAATTGCCTGAAGAGCAGATTGTTTGCCACATCAGCAGCATTTACCATTGGTCCACTAACACAGAGTAATAGTCAACAGCGGATGCTGAAGACTGCACATAAAAGGCCAAGTTTATCACGCAGTGCTTTAAATAATTTCCTTATTCGCGCAGGATATCATGTACCATTACCTGAGATATGACTTCCTTCTTTAGGTTGTCTTATTTTATTGCAAATATTCTTCCTTCAACAGTGGAAAAAAAAACCCAAAATGAAAAAAGTCAGAACCCATGCAGAGGTGAACAATATATATGAAGAGTGGTAAACACAAGAGCATACGTATTTGTAAAAAAAAAATCCAGTATTTTATCTTTGAAAAAAATCAAGAAGTTTCCTGAAAGTTTCCCAACTAAAACGTATCATGTAGTCAGAGAGCATTATTACATGAAATCAAAAACTATTTAATACAAGGAAACGTGAAGCTTTTGACTGGAAATGAGATGAATGCTCGCTGATAAAGGCATAATGCACGCTACTCTTCAGATAAAAAAAACAATCTTCCTGATTTCACCTATGCTGCGATGTTTATAACATCGAAACTTAATGCTTATGATAGTCTAGATAAAATACTTGTCATGAAACAACTGTGGGGTTTCTTGTTGGTGTTTCTTTTTGTTTGTTTAACATACATACATTACATTCAGCAGCAGGATTTAGAACAGTTTTATTGAATTTGAATAACTGTGAGAGCTCACATGCAGATGCCTACAAGTAGACAGATAGACTGCAGATATCCTACATTTAGGTGTTTATATCTGCAGTTTGATCCTATCGTGTTATACCCCTTTGCAAAGATTTTCTTTCCTCCTTACAGTATGCCCTTACTATAAGCCCTGCACTAATATAGTAAAAATGTTCTGTATTATGTGAGACTTATACAGATATTAATATTTAAGTCACACATGTACTGAATAATAATATACTAAAAATATATATACACCTGTATCTTCAAATATTATAATTTCTTCTGGAATAAGTTTTTACTTAATGATTTACATCTATACTACTGACTTTCTATCTCCCATAAGTTACCTTCTACTAAAGCTACATAAAATATAAATGATTAATTTCCTGGTGTCACAGTGAGTGCTAGGTCTGCATTTATTCTTTGACCATTAAGAAATTACACAGGAAGAAAGAGGAACTCAGCTCACAACAACAATGAATTTATTGGTCCCATACTTCATAAGACAAGCAATTTATAGCAGATTTAGCAGACAAGCAAATTATCTCAGATTCACTGAATTGTATGTTCATTTATAAATATTTTTTCCCACTTCACTGGTCAATGCCAGTGTCATCAGCTTGTAGGTGTGTATGCAAATGGAGTCCATGCTGTTTCCAATGGAAATTCCCTATCTGACTTTGCTCAGTGGAAACATCTGTCTCTACTCATGTTGGGATGGAAAATACTCACCGTACATGAACTAAACCAGAAAATGAAAGACCTACCTTTAAACAGTAAGAAAACAATACAACATTCCAATTTTTACTGGAATCCTTCTAAACAACTAACATGCTGAACCAATGTACCTACACGTTGAATTCCGCCATTATTCAGAAGTACTGTATCAGATACAGGGCAAATAAACCCCACACAAAAGTAAATAGGCAGCTCAGTCTCAATATCAGTTTTCTCTAAAAAAAATTGTTTGAAGAATATTTTCAATTACATAAAATAATAAATCACACATATCTTGCTTTGACTTTGACACAATTGTTGTGTATTTACCAGTAGGACATAAGTTGATTTCTGAGGCATGTATACAGTCGATTTTTTTTCCCTGTGTAATCTATTCTATTCTCTATCGTGTTATTATTCATTTTGTGACTTCACATTAATAACAGTTCTCATTTAGAAAAAAATGAAGGCAATCAAGACATAATGCCAGTTTTGTATTTACTTCTCTTCAGAGAAACACATAATCAGAGTGATTAGGCCATACAAACATTCAGGAGATTTACTTCACGTGGATCCTGTAAAACTTGCCAGTAATCAGGCCGCTTAAGTTATCTATTCGCAATAACTTCAGAAAGTTATTGGCAAGGATTATCACTTGCTGTTGAATTTCATTCGTTTTTTGGTGGGTTTTTTTGGACCATTTCAAAGAGGATAAAGCCTTGCCTTCCTTTGGAAGAACTGCAGAATTGTGAATGACTGCCAAGAGAAACAGACTTTGCTGGGAAAAATAATGCTAAAACAATGCAATAGGTCACTGGAAGTTTCCCTCCAATATTTCTTACATGTTACCATTTGGGGAGACCGGGGAGGTAGTGCTTTTCACTTGAAGTAATGGAAAACAAATCAGATTTAAGTGTCTTTTAAAGCGAAAAATATTGTTAGGACAGTTGGAAACTAAATACTATTATGCAGCAGAGGGCTGCTACAAACTGTTCTCCTAATTCATGAACTAAGTCACTTTAGTCAGCTTTACTCTGTGTCCCTAATTGAACAAAAATCTTCCAGACCTAATATAATTGGAGCAACAGCAGTAGAAAATGATTTGGGACAGCCGTAAGTACATGCAATGTAGCTCGTACTATTCCACTGGATGAGCTTCGGGAATGAAAAATGGACTGTTTCATATGAAATACAATGAGAAAAACAGGTTTTAGTAAAATACATGTATGACACTCGTTAACAAAACATATGGAAAAAATTACATATGCTGCAAGACCTCATACATTTCAAGACTTCATCCTATGCCATGGCACGTGGAATTGAGCAGTTTCTAAGAATTTCATTAGTTAGAAGAATGTTACATTCTGGGGCAAGTCAGC
Organism: Pavo muticus; assembly: GCA_016647715.1. NCBI lineage: Eukaryota > Metazoa > Chordata > Aves > Galliformes > Phasianidae > Pavo > Pavo muticus. The sequence continues at coordinate 2,040,543 of JACDJE010000086.1, read as the reverse complement.
CTGCTGTAATGCTGCATTCACAGAGATTGCTCATGCATTCCTTTGCAATTATTGGGTCTATATACACATAAATCTAACTAACATATAGCCAATGCCCAGAAGAACAATTTTAGTCCTGGCTTTCAATACAGCTTTTTGGAGCAAATTTTTTTCATCTTTCTTAAGTCAGCCTTGCCTTGTATTGGCTGTACTAAGAATTGATTATGATTGGAGCAAGACAAATTCCTCCTTGTGCCACGAAGACATCTTTTCCAAATAGCTTGCTTAATTTAATTTCCAAGTTTTTGTTTAATTTTGATGTCTACTTGAAAAATGGTGAAAGTATGTTTGTTGATAACATCAGCAAAATATTAAAATATTGAGGAAGAAAAGAGAAGAAAAATATAGAACTTCAAATGTCTATGTGACAGTCATTGAAACAGAGGCATCTTAGAGAACCATGTCAAAGAACAGGAGATGCTTTCGTAGTCCCACCCTGAACCAGTTCCCTGTTTTTCAAAGCTTCAACAACTGATACTAAATACTAGAAGGCCCACCTTCGTGAAATTCATTTTATTACACTCTCTATGCCCTGTTTATAAGCCCTTTCAAGCACTGAAATTAAGCTGTCATGCAGCTGTGAATTCTATGCAAACTGATCATTGCATACACACCAGATCAGAAGCTGATATGAACTTACCTGACTAAAAGACCTGTCTTCTCATTTTCACTGCGTAGCATCCCAAACTTCTGAGGTTAAAAGAAAAAAAAAAAAAATCATTAAATTGAACTCATTTCCTAGCTACTGACGAGTTTGTTCATTCAGATGTAGAGTTAGCATTAGACTTTCAACATGCTCATTAAAACCATACAGGTGTATTTACGGAAACACAGCCTCATAGGATAACAGCAATTAGTCATGGATCAAATACTGGTAATAAAAATGGAAGTGCTTTGTACTTCCAAACTTGTTCTAGTGAATATGACTATTGCTTAAAAAACTGTTTCTTAGAAACTCCCACATCAATAGCTATATGTAGAAACAACAACAAAAAAAAATTACATATTCAAATTCTGCATTGACACGACTTGTTAAAACAAAATCTGTCTCGTGGTCCCTTCCAAAGTACATCTCTTGTTTTAGTCCATTTTCTCTCTCTGGTAAAAAGAGAATGACTCAGGCTTTTACGAAACCAAGAGAACAGACACTTTTTCCAAAGTTTTTAGGAAGGACTACCCTTCCCATGTTGTGTCTAAGCTCTCAGGATAATTTTTAATGGTCTCAGAAATTTCTTCAGGTAAAATAAAAATGCTTAAGACAATTGTTCTCAATACATTTCAAACTCTATAATCTTTCAATTTTATTTTTGTATTTCTTTTCAAAGCCCTCACACAATGGTTTTCAAAATGCAGCCTGAAACAGTAAGAAATTTCATTAGGCCTATGCTGCTTTATTGCACTTTAATCACTGAATCATAGACTGGTTTATGTTGGAAAGAACCTTAAAGAACATCTAGTTCCAAACACTGCCACAGACAGATTTGCCAGATATTAGGCTGCCCAGGGCTCTACCCAAATTGGCCTTGAATGCCTCCAGCATCCACAACCTCTCTGGGCAACCTGTTCCAACACCTTACCACACTCTGAGTAAAACGTTTCTTCCTAATATCTAACCTAAATCCCCCCTCTTAATTTTAAGTCATTCTCCCTTGTCCTGTCACTGTCAGACCATGTAAAGAGTCGGACTCCTTCCTGCTTGTAAGTTCCCTTCAAGTACTGGAAGGCCACAATGAGGTCTCCCCAGAGCCTTCTCTTCTCCAAGCTAAACAAGCCCAACTTCCTCAACCTTTCTTCACAGGAGAGGTGCTCCAGCCCTTTGATCATCTCTATGGCCCTCCTCTGGACCTGCTCCAACAAGTCTGCATCCTTCCTGTACCAGGGGCCCCAGGCTTGGACTCCAAATGGGTCCTTACAAAGGCAGAGTAGAGGGAGCAATCATCTCCCTCTCCCTACTGGCTACCCCTCTTTTGATGCAGCCCAGGGTACCGCTGGCTCATATCCAGCTTTTTTTCCCATCAGGACTCCCACGTTCTTCTCCATAGGGCTGCTCTGAATGACTTCTCACAGTCTGTATACATATCTGGGATTGCCTTGTTAAACCTCATTAGATTGTCATGTGCTCACTTTTCAAGTGTCCAGGTCCCCATGGATGGTGTCCATCCTTCCTATTGGGTTGACTGCACCACTCAGCTTGGTGTCAACAGCAAACTTGCTGGGGGTACACTCAATTCCACTGCCCGTGTTATTGATAACAATGCTGAAGAGCACCAGTCCTGAGACTATCTCCTAGGGGACACCACTCATGACCAGCCTCTACTTGGATGCAGAGCCACTGACAACTCTCTGGCTACAAAAATCCAGCCAATTCATTATCCACCTAATAGTCCAGCCTTCAAATCCATATATCTCCAATTTAGAGATCCAATTTAGAGATAAGGATGTGGTGCAAGATCACGTCAAAGGCTTGGCACAAGTCCAGGTAGATGGCATCTGTTGCCCGTCCTTTTTCCATGGCTGCAATCACTCCATCACAGAAGGCCACCAGATTGGTCAGACATGATCTGCTCTTAGTGAAGCTGTGCTGGCTGTCCCAGATCACCTCCACATCTTGCATGTGCCTTAATAACTCTTTCAGGAGGATCTACTCCATGATCTCCCAAGCCACAGACATGAGGCTCACCATCCTGTAGTTCCCTGGGTCCTACTTTCTCCCTTTCTTTAATATGGGAGTGATGTTTCCCTTTTTCTAGCCACAGGGGACTTTGCCTGACTGCCATGATTTTTCAAATATGATGGAGAGTGGCTTGGCAATCAAATCAGCCAGTTCCTTTAGAACACAGGGACACGTATCATCTGGCCCTATAGACTTGTACACATTCAGCCTCATAAAGTGGTCTTGGACTTGCTCCACTCTTACACTGGAAGGGATTTTGCTCCCCTGACTCTCACGTAGATGCTCAAGGACATGAAAGGTGCAAGAAGCTGGACTACCCATAAAGACTGAGTCAAAGAACTTGTTAAGTACCTCAGCCTTCTCCATGTCCATGGAGGCCAGCTCTCCCTTTCATTTATCAGAATGATAAACACTATCCTTTGCCTGTCTCTTCTGCCCTGTGTATCTAAAGAATCCCTTCTTGTTGTTTTTCACATCTCTCACCAAGTTCAATTCCATCTGCACCTTGGCTTTCCTGACTTCATCTCTCCACATCTGGACAGCATCCCTATATTTTTCCCAGAACACACATCCCCACCTATTAGTGACGATCTAAAAATAAATAAGCTAATTAAATTTGATCCAAACATATAAATCCTAATCTGTCCCTGTTTACTGTCTTTAGAGTACAAGAATTAAAGCAGGTTGACGGGAATTACTGTATTTTTCCCTATGGAAGCTTTTTGGCTTTGAGAAACTACCAATTAACACTATTTTGAAAGCATCTTAATAAATCCACTGAATTGTATGTTTTTAGTACTACCATTTTCCTTAATAATCATTATAGGATCACCTTCTAAATAAAATCTGAAAGTTCTCAACATCACATTTCATATTTTCTGAAAGTTTTAGATTATTTTCTAGCTTCGAGTCATTATCTTTCTGTATGCGTATGAATGCCTGTATACATAGGCATTTTACAAGTACAGTTGAAAACACAACTCCTTGCGCTTGCTTATATTAAATTTTAGAAGACATAATCTGTATTTCATCAAATTCTACATAAAATAGACTGGTAATATCAAAGCCCCTAGTGGATTCCATAGTATTTATGCTGCCTTTACAATATAATTTCTAATATCTCACAACCAAAAATAAATAGTAGTTCATACTAACTTAAGATATTCTTGAAAACACACGTCTGCAAATTTTAACCTGTTTTTATTTAAAACAAACCAGCAATCTTACAAAAAAAATAGCTATGAAGTGAAATATACCCTTGGGAAGAGGGGTGTCCCTCTGCAAAGTAGGTTTTCAACACTGCAATGGCAAATGCCCCAATTTGTTTCGGCAAGTTTAAAATTGGGGAAGCCCTGTTTGAAATGTACTTGAAAGATCAACTTCTCACATGCACACACTTCTCCATATATACAAAACTGTTCTCAAGCCCAAAGGAACTTAAAAGTATTTCCTTCTTCACTACCACTTCCTTCTTGACTTATCACATGCCTTAGCAGCCTTTGGTTCCCAGCAAATGCACTTTTGTCAAAGGAAACAGCAATAACCTAAAATGATAAAGACAATCTGCTGCTCTGTCATTCTATCCTGTGTAATACCAAACCTTGGCTATTCTCTTTTGACATCACATTTTTAAGAGCTAACATTTACACTCACATCAGGTATATGAAACTTTTGAACGTTTCTTGCAGAAGAGTCTCTATACATACCTGGGCTCTCATCTTTAAATTTCCTTTCATTCATCAGGAAGTTAACAGTTACTTAAAACTTCTTCTTGCTGGTATTTAATTCTTTCTCATTTTCAGCATTTCAGTTTGACCACCTTTCATTTTAATTATGAAGCCATCTGCAACTTTTTATACTAGTGTTTCAGCACATTCCCTTTGCGTATCTGTTTTCTCTGAATTCTGCCGCACTTGTTTTTTAATTTAATAATCAGTTTTTACACCAATGGTTCTCACAATTTCTGTTACCGTAACTGATCTTGTGACTTCTTCCAGTCCTCTCAAGATCACAGAAACAACGCCCTTCTTTCTTTCCAGTATGCCTCACCAGAAGTCAGCTTCCAAAATTTTGAATTGCAGCTAGTCTCTCACTCAGCTTGATGAAAATCTCTCTTTCTTCTTTGTAAATTTTTCCTCACTTATAGTTGAAAAACCTTATAGTTTTTCACTTGCAAAACCACTCAGCTGTCTACATTTTCATAAGCCATTAATGGTCCAAGCTGCTATTGGCTGTAGTCTGGAAGCCCTCCAATAGCTACAAATAGTAAAATAACTATATTTCGTAGCATAGTATTGGAGGGTACTTAACCTTTTTACATTTATTATAACTTCCAATACTGAATTCTCAAACTCCTCGCTTCCAAATCCCTCCCAAATTTAGTCTTAAATTACTCACCAGTATTGCGTAAACATGCTATTGTTCTCTTCCTGCCGAGTTCCTCCTGCCATTCCAGCTAGTTCATTAGCACAAAAATAGTATAATTGAATTGATTAACATTTCCTACTATTCTTTCCTTCAGTAATCTTGTTGGAAATGCCCTACTAACTGAGACAGAAAACTGGAAAAAAAAAATCTAAGATGCTGAGTATGAAAACTTCTATAGAAGAACAAAAAAACGAAAGAATGAAGGAGAGAACAAGGCAAGAAGAAGAATGGATTAAAAAAAAAATCAGTGAAGGAATTAGCTTCATTTTATTATGTACTAAAGGCTCATCTATGCCTAAAGAGCTTTGCGAGAAAAGTCAATGGTATCACTGAGTAAGTCTACATGAAGTTATAAAAAAGCTAGAAAATACTCCTCTCAGATGGTGGAGCATTAAACAATGAAGTCACAGGCTCACAGCAACTTACAGGCTTTCTGTAAAAAAATTTAGCTAGCTTTTACTAAAGCAATCACATCTTAATATTTCTGAATGTGTTTTGAACGTATGAACTAAGAGTAGACAAGTATTTAATGAGGTTTGAAAATGGAAACATCCTTGTAAAAGTGAGGAAAGGAAAATCTCCACTTCTCCACTCCATTATTGCATTATAAATTTACTTATACAAAACTAACATCAGAGTCATGGATGAAGTGGAATGTTTAGAAATATGGAGAAATGCATTTCTGTTTTGTGGAGATAAACAGGGGCCTGTGTTATTCAAAAAATCTACTGCTTTTAACTATTCTTTCCCAGCAAAAAACCTAATCTCTTTGAGATGTTCATCCCTTCCATACTTAGTGTTAGAATTATTCTTTTATTTATCAAGACTACAGTAAGACTGAAAGAAAATGGCCAGACTATCACCTGCCTCACCGCAATGCTGCAGACAGCAGAGCAGACACGTGGAGGTGAGGCTCATTCTCCAGCTTGCTCTACTGATGATAGAACATTCTCTTCTTTTTTCCTTAAGTCTCACCTGTGTTGGAGTAAAGCTGTTTGTAGACGTTCCGACTCATAAAAGAAATACTCTAGTTTAGAGTGTGAAACTGCTCAGAGCTTAGACTCGAGGAGAAAACAGAAAAAGAGTGTGAAGCACAAGTGAGTAACAAGTGGGAACTTTGCTCTTCCCTGCACAGCAGGCCCTGGAAGGAAGGCCGCTGCTCATAGGAAGGTGTCTCCCAGTTGGTTGAGGAAGCTGTGGCTGATTTCAGAGCTGTAAAGAAAAGAGAAGCTTGGGCAGACAGACTGTAGACACTTGCATATAAGCTATTACTACAGCCAGCAAAATTAAGTTTCAATGGAAGATGAAAAGAAAGACGTGATTTTCCACAAGGTGTTTCTTTATCTACAATTGCAGTACTAGACTTGAAGACTACATCCAAAACCGTGGCAAGCAGAAAAATAGTTCTTCAACTTCAGCTCTTACTCTGCTCTGTGGCCTGGCACCCTCCAGAAGTAGCCTGGAAGACAAGGCGTAGCTGAATGAGTGCAACTGTGTTAAAGTATCCATGGAAATACTGAGTACCATTGGGAACCTCACATAATTTTCAAAGGAAATAAAAATGCATCAAATATTCACAGAATATTGAAATCAAATAAATAAAACAAAAATACAATGCAACACAATTTGGCATCTTCCAGGAATGTTGAACAAAAAAATTAACAGAATGAGTTTTTTAAGCAGAAAAGTGATTTTTAAAAGTTGCTACTTCAATATTGTTGCATTTACAATAACCAACGCTCCGAATCAGTAAGGAGAGGAATGCTACTTCAACTAAGGAGCCTGTTCAACACCCCACCTATTACAGTGTTACATATTTATAATACATTCCTAGTATCAGAGTATTTTCATAATAATTGCTCAGAAATTCAGAGCAATTAACACCCTTTTGAAACGCTAGCATTTTCACGTACTCTCCTGGTCTTTATGCAAGAAGACTCACAAAGCCATACTTCTGTTTCGCAGGCCCTGCTGGGATTTCCTCCAAATAGGCAGCGTTCAAAATTTAACCATCCTACCACTTTTTGTATATTATAAATATGTTGCTGTTTCCCCTTACAATATGCTGCTTTGACAAACCATCTCGTGGATAAATCTGTGCAAGGATAGTGAGCTAAAATAAGAAGCTTTCAATGCAAAGTAAACAATTTAAAAGCACAGCAATTTTTAGAACTTCTTTTTTTAGCATTCTCACAGATTTAAAATGCATTCAATTTATCAGCTTTTGTTTTATTCTGTTCACCCATAACACTAAATTAAAAAAAACAAACACGTGGGATTTCTTGCTGAGTGTACATTTTAGGGTAGTTGCTGCAATCCAAAATTAGTGCTTTGTTTAGCATCAGCACTTTCTCGAAAACGAATACAAAGTTGACAGTTATTTTTAAGAATTTGCTGCATGACACGTTTATTAAATATAAATAATACCAACAAACGTGAAGGAGATGTACCATATACAGTGTTACAGGAAACAGAAATCAGAACAAGGGGACTTTCCTATCACCAGTAACTAGACATTGGACCTCTATTGTTTACTTTAAAACATAGGGAAAATCTGCTTCCTGTCACCATACATGTATTTTGCTCCATATATAACATGACCCTTGACTTACAGTAGGCATTAGAGAACTTCTGGGCTTCCATTCAGTTGATCCATTAGAGACTGAACCTGCAGAAGGTTCAGCCAATGTCAGCACTACCTTAAGACAATTTGATACACCAGGGAATAAAAGAAAAAGAAAAGAAAGAAACTTGGAGTTTCCTTGAGTTCTTGGAGGAAAGCACTTGAATGACAGAAAAAGAAAAGAACAGAAGCATTGTTAGGTCAGACTGTACCCTGCAGATGGCCCTTCTTGTTGCTGAGTCAGCACAGCATAAAACCTACAGCTATATATGTACTAGCACTATTGCATCCCTTAGTGCTTCTGAAGGCCAGAATCTGAAGTCAGTTCTCAAAAGGCGCAGTACAGTACAGTCTCCATGAAGGAAAAAGCTGGGTGATTCCCATAGGATTAAAAAGAAATCAAAAAATCAATAATGGTCTTAAAGTAGCAGTATTTAATTAAGGACAAGACTCATGATCTGCCATGTGCTAATGAACATCGGAGGAATGATACTACTCACTGGAGGATGCTCATCTGCCTGTGCAATTGATGGCAGTTCAATTCAATGCAAACACTGGGCAACGCAGGAAGTCTGTGGGGTTTCAGAAAGGCACTCACAGGAACAGGTGTTCTTCATAAGTTCTTGGCAGAAGGAAAAGATTTTGTAATCTGTTATAATCTGTTCTGAATTTTCTTCCTAAATCCCCCCAGTTAGCCATTTCAGAAGGCATCAGTTTTCCTCCTAAAACTTCAAATATGACCTCCTGGTACACTAATACTAAGCACAGGGGCTAAAACGAACTGTATCATCAAATACACAACAGAGTAGGTGCTGATAAATTCACTAGATTTTGAAATGGGAGGAAGGTCTCACAAATGGCTCTTCTGGAATTCTTTTTTTTTTTTTATTTAAGCAAAGTGCCATACTCCAAGCAATTGATTTTTGCTCTCTTGCTAGCCCAAGGGAAAGCTATTCAACACAGTTACTCTAACAGCCTGGTTCTTCAAACTTCCAAACTCACAGCCAATTAATATGGATGTGCTTCTCTGCAAACTTTCTACAAACTAACCCGTTTCTTACACTACACCTTCTGCTTACAGATGATTCTCTCCTGTTAAGCCTCCCTTGAAGCATCTCTGATGAAATTCCTTCCTCTGTCCTCCCAGCATTCATCTCGGTTACATCCACCACCCCAGTTTCACTCAAAAGAAGGTGATTTGTTCTTTTGTTCCTTCCAACCCATTTTGTTCTCTTCAGTCTTACTCCTCAGCACCATTGCTCTTCAATCTGTTAGTCCTTGGTATTATTTGTACAAAATCTTGCAATTGTGTAAGGACTAAAATTCTGTCATTCTATTAAGCCTTTCATTTCATCTCGCCGGTCCTTTTTATAGGTTCCCTTGGAGTTCCTCAAGGGCCTCCCTACCACTGACTAACTTCAAAGCATTTCTGGCACTTCCAAATCTGTTATGTAGCGTTCCATACCCTTTACTAACACTGAAGGAACAGTACAATATCCCATGGCTACCATCTGCTATGATAAAATACCACATCAGTCATTTATTGCATGTTTTGTTACAGGTGCATGTTTGTCTAACAGTACCTTACCTCTAAAACATTAACTACTGAACTCCTTAAAAAAAAAAAAAAAGCAAAACAAGAAACAAGCAAGCAAACAAAAAAACCCTAACAAAAACTAAACAAGAACAACAAAACCCACAACTTTTTCCTATCGTGGAAGACCTCAGTTCAAACACAGCAATGTCTCAGTGCTGGCCCTCTCACTAACGATCAAAACAGTACTGCTGACAAAGCCTAGAGGCTGTCTTCACTACAAACTCAAAGTTATCTGGCTGCCCGCATGTTATTTATTTTCAACTGCTGAGACTCTCTCTAAGCTCAATATTAAATAAGACCTCCTCAGATTTCCAGAGCTTACAGATATTTTTAAGTGTTTTGCTTTTTGTAATAACTTCGGCATTCTTACTGCCCAACTGTACTCTTCAATACTAATCAGAGGTAAAGTAAAAGCTCTGCTTGGCCTTACAATTTTAATTAAAAACTTATTAATATATTCCCGTCTGACCATTAAAAATACAAATGGAGGAACGATGTGCATTTGCTAACTAAAAACGACTACAACTTAATTTTAAAAATTGTTCTAAAAATGGAGATTAAGAAAATCAGCACATGAAAGTGAAAATATATGCATCTAAAGATAAATTCATGATTGACTTGCCATAACTACTCCTGATATTTACTCGCCCAACATCTATATTTAGCAATGGAGGTCTCTCCATCTCCATTCTTAAAAATTCAAAGAGAAGTTGTATGAGTGGATCAGGATTTAACTTTTTCCCCTCCAATTTCCCAGACCACACCAGATGTCCCTTTCCTTTACGTGCACGGATGCGGCGCACAGCTTATCTACTTTCGTACTTACCAGCATCTTTGAGCAGAAGTGTTTGCTTAAAATAAATATGCATAAGGAATGTCAAGAGAATGGTGCACAATGTATTTCTCACAGTTTTACCTATGTAGGTAATCTTAAAGCCATTTTACACCCGTAATCTTCTCTTTCACCTCCACATGCTTAAATTTAAGCCTGTTTCCTAAACAATTCGATTTGTTGCCTATGTTAAAAACCAAAAGCTAAATAATTGCCTCAGTGGAAATCCTGTTCTTCCATTTCAGGAATTCCGACCCCGTATTTGACGCTATCTGGTTTTTAGACCAGAAAATCTGCACCGGATCATCTTGCTCCCCCCACAGCAGCACACGATCTCAGGCCCGTAGCGCCATCTAGCTTCTCTTTTCCTGACCTCAGTATCTGCCGAGCACAATCATTTGACGTCGCAGGGAGCCATTATTAATACAATTTTCAAGATAGCCTTGATAATTTATCTAGGCATACGGCTGAAGAAGGGGGAAAAGTTACTCACTGAGCTTCTCAAGAAACTCCTCTGATAACCCATTTCTTAAATGGGAGACAAAGTATGTTTTCCTTTGGAATAGATCTTACTCCTTTCCTCCAAAGTTGAAAATCAAAATCCCTACCAATGCTTAGCCAAACTACCCATGCCTTTGCTGAAGCTCTGGCCCCATACCAATACTAACACAAACTTCACAGGACATCAAGGGCAGCATAACTAAATCCTTTCACATCGCTGCAGGCAGTTGTTTCTTAAGGAAGAATCTCTGTTCTCAATATTTGAAAAGATTTGGAAGATCCCCTGGTGTGCCAAGAAAGGAAAAAATAAACTCTTTCTGCTCAAACGGGGAGAGGGGGAATTTGTACCTCTTCCATTAGTAACAAAGGCTTTTTAACAAGAATTGCAAAGCAGGCACGAATTAATCTACCGTAACTCCTTGTTACAAGCTATGTGAAATAGGAACCCTTTGGGGGTAAAGGATTTCCCTGTATTCACCGGGAATCCGAGACCCCCTCAGTGCTGTCTGGGTTTCTTTTGTCTTTGCAAGATGTGCAGGACCTAACAATGATTCTATAACTATATGCAAGCACACAGCAATAAATCCAGTCCCCTTAGCAAAGGCACAAGCTCATAAGAACGCAGAACAGCAAATAAGGCTCCTCTGGGTCTGGCTTGTGCCCTTGGCAGCTTTTGATGAGCTGGGAATACATGAGAGCTATCCTTGAGTTCTTGATCTTTCTTCCTAAATCATTGATGTGTTCTTCACTGTTAGGATGGGTATTTCCTGCTCGTAAGCACAGTTCCACTTGTCGACACTACCGATGTCCAGCAGTGGTGAGCAGCGACACAGCCAAGTCTTCCAGTTCTCACTTCAGAGAATGGGCACTTAAAAATTCCCATGAAATCAACCAAACTTATGAAACAATTAGTAACAACCGAGGCCTTAAGCCCTATATAATGAGCAAACTAATTGAAATTCCACTGCCCTATGTACTCTTTCATATAGTGTAAGTGCCTCTGAAGATATGAGAATAAACGTGCTATTCAGCATGTAAAAAGGGCATAAATTAGCACATTTTAAAGGGATGCAGCAGCTGTGGTAGTTTGCAACTGGCTTGTATGCGGGAGAACAAACAGGTAGCTTCTCTCTTTTGTGCTGGCCGGCCACGGTAACAGATTGGGCCGCAGGCAAACAGCCGCCTGGTTCCCAAAATACACAGCGAGCAGTCCTCACTGCTGACAGCATCCACCAGCACCAGACACCCTTCCTGAACACCTACAGACAATCTCGCACCACCAAAAGCTATAATCGAAACTCTTGGCAATAGTTTATGAAAAAAGTATTTGCACAATTGAGATCTACGTCACCCCAGGAATGGCTGGCGTATAAACAGCTACATACATTCATGCTTGAAATCAAACACTGATGTAAAAATATTACCAAAAGTGCACTGAAACAACGCATCAACATTCTTTGTTTTAAAATCAATGAAAAGTCAGATTTCAATATAGTACTGTGCAAGGGACGAGAAAAGGAAGCAAAAAAATACTGCAGTATTTCTATGGATATCTTATTAAAATACTAAAAACTGTACATGCCATTCCATCCTGACTGTGGTGATCATGATTATTTTCAAGTTACAGATACAATTAACACATAATCAGCTATTTTACTCGGTAGCTTAGCATAATATTTATCGTGTTCGATGTTAGAAAATGGTTACAAGACCCGTAGTTTCACGTACAGTGGGTTTTTATTTTGAACTGCTGCTTTTTTTATGGACTGCTTTATTTTGCTTTTGCACTCAGAGTGGCATTCACAAAGATTCCTGCACACAGCTTCTTTGAAACCATTTCATACTTGGGAAGAGAATTGTTTTAAATATTTGTATAAATATGAGAGAAGATTGTTTTTCTTTATAATTAAATAAACGGTTGTCTCACAAATCTAAAATAAAATAGATCCATGAAAGCAAGAAAATCTGAAGAAGATAGCAGACAATGGCATAAAATGCATTCCCTGAGTTCTTTCTGTGGCCATCAGCTCGCTCTGTGACAGCCGGTCTCTTACACCTCAGCAAGGCTTCCCCTGCCCGATTCCCACAGTGCAGGGCTCAGATCCCTGCCTCTGCTTTCCCAGTCAGTTCTGGGTGCCAGCTGTTGCCAGCCCCTGCCACAAGAGAGGCCTTAGATGACCAGGCCGAATGTTTGGGGCGTTCTGCATCAGAGCAGATCACAAAAGGTATGGGCTGATCTGACACATGCTGCCAAACAAGTTATTAAGCGATTTCGTTGATCTCAGAGTAACAACTGCAATCTTTTGTATTCTTAAATTCCAAAGCGCAGACAAGGAGCCATTTAGCAAGAGACAAGAAGTTTTTCAAGTTTTGTTTATCTCAACTGAAGCAAAAATGTAGTTCAAGTGGCTATTTTTTAAAAATATAGACATATCAGGATGTAATTTACCTTGAATGTCAGTAACTCGGAAATAGATTATTTCTCCCTCAAGAACCTCAAAATGCATTTGTGTTTGGGCCAAGGCCAAGCACGCGATACTACCATCTCAAGTATACATTTTTAAGCATAGTATGACTACATCACAGAAGGGACTGTAATTATCATCTGGACATTACCGTAACGACCGTGGTTGCTATCGGGTATAATATAGATAATCATTAGACAGTACAAAAGCAATATTTAACGATGCATGAGATAGAAGAAAATTAATTCATGCCTTTAATTCAGCTCAGATCCATCACTTCTCATATTGAGTGTAAATTGCCTAATCCCGTTAGCATGTACATAACAGTTATAATAAACAGCAAAGAGCCAAGAGAGATGTCTACTGCAGAATCCAGAGAGCTTATATTTACTCATCGTACTCATTAATAGTTTTTGTGTTCCTGTTTATCTCTTTTCATTAACATTATAGGTAGTTCTACTATCTTGCTTTAATACCACACAAAAAAGCTGACTGTCACAGTAAGAGCTATGAAAAGTGCCCCTGCCTTGACATCAAATGAGAGCAGTAGTGAGGCTGTGCTTTCTGTTTCCCCAGGTTGCAGTCTATGAACTCCCTGATTTCTCAGCCTTAATAATGTCACAAAATGGAAAAACTGACTGAGAAAAGGAAGATGTTTGTTCAAATGAAAGAGGCGTAACTGCGCTCACTAGAGCTAACATGGCTGCACGCTTCAAATGCTGCAAGATTTTACCGCTACCTTCATAAAGAAGGATTAATTGAATGAGAAACGTTTATGAAAGACTCCTGTGGTAAAGCTATTCCAGCGTGCACAGATGAAATGCAAGGGATGACATGCAACAGAAGACAAAGGAATAATCCTCAAAGGTAAATATGAAATATCTTAACAATATTTCTGGATATTACCTCCATGTAAACCTCGCTGGACCTGTCTCCACAGGTACAAGACTGTTACAGCCTCTTCACTAGGTTTCAGAATGAAAAATATTAAGTTTATACAGAATCAGGAAAACAGCACGTATGAGCTGATCAAAAAGTCAGCGTCAGAAGCTCGAGGGTGAGAAGAAGGTGGCTGCTCCAGCACGGCGGTGCCTGAGGTGAGGCAGACTGAGGGCAAAAGACAAGAAAGAGGACATCTCACTGTGACGCCTCAGTGGAGCACACAGGAAGTCTGTGTAGTGCTGTTCAAAACCGGCGATTGCCAGCTTCACCAGATTTCCCTCTCAAAACTCTTTTATTTAAAAATAGTTTTCTTCTGTTGCTAATGCTCACTTTGTTGAGCATTAGTATTTCAGGCTGGCATTGCGCCTCCATCATATCACTGGCTTCAGAACAGTCAGAATGGCTAAAGCTCCTGCCTGATGCATATTTGCATTTTTAATCCTCCGCTGAGAACGTCACAGGACAAGTGAAGACTCCAGACAGCCTGAAGACAGCTATTAAGAATTTTCCATCTGAGATGTCAGATTCGTAAAGCTATAAATAAAAGGTAAGGTATCCTAAGGACAGCGGTCGTCCTGTCCATGTCTCCCCCCAGACCTACACCTCCACTTTCCTCTCTCAGCTCTCTCTTAGCCCTCAGGAAGAAAGGGAATGGAACAGAGAGGTCAGGACCTGTTGCAAACATCGAATTTCACCCTGGCTTTACTGAGAAGCCCATTTTGCACTGTAATTATTCACAACTACTAATACTTTTTCTAACCACAGCATCACAAGCAAACAGTACTAGGGTGTCAATTCAGAAAACTGGCACCCAAAATGGCAAATGGGACAGCCTCCTGGAGAGCGGCTCTGACAGCACTCCCTCCAGCAGCTGCATCACTTGGTCGGGCTGCTCCCAAACACAAGTCATCTTTAGTCCTATGAGGAGCTTCTGAATAATAGCATCTAGTCTTTGTTCCTTTTATCTTGGTCTCTGAACCACAGGAGCTAGTTAATGAGAATAACAATTCTTTCTTCATTTGTGTTTCTTTTCTAATTTATATTAAAAATGGGTTTCGTCTGTTGTCACCTCTAAAGAAGCAGGAAAACTTCTGAAGCAGAATTTCATCCAACAGAAGCAGAGGGAAAAAAAAGGCGGCATTTAAAGAATTCTACGCAATTTTGGCAGAGCACATTTTTGCTATTCCCTGTTTCAGCCCCTTTCCCAGAGGCTGGGACAAGGCTCAGCATGCTGCAGCACGTGATTCCGCACACAGCTCCCTCGCTGGGCCTGACCCCCCGCAGGCAGTGCGCTCTCCCTCAGAACATATCCCAAAAGTATGGCTGTGTACATATGGTAAGCTTGACGTGAGGTTACAGGTTGGATGCCCTACATGCTCTAAATACCAGCGAACCCTCCTAGAGTGACTGCTGGGTTACTTCAGAAACCCAAAGCTTTGGGCCAGAAAGCAGTCCAAAGTAGGTTTGTTTCAGCAGTATTCTGTTTCCAGTCCTTCAGTTTCAGGAATAACCTGAACACCTGGCTGGAGCAGGCACCGGGCAAAGACTGCACTGGAAGCCTTCCCATACTGATCTCATAGTAAGTAATCAAACAAGGTGGTCTACGCTCACAAAACAGAGTCGTTTACCTTTAATTTCATGTTTTCCAGGGCTAAAGAGCCCATTAGATTACCTTGCGTGGTAATAGATTGGTTTGAATACTTGCACAGAAGCGCGTATTCTGTAACGAGGTCTCTTTAGAAAAGTCAGCCATAATGAACACCAGCTAAAAAGTGTTTTTCTCCAGCCCTCAAACTATTTCTAACTTTTTTTCTATGTACACTCATTTTTTTACAGCTTTAATCAAACAAGAATACCTGTAGTATAGACACTGCTTGTCCACTATGGAACAGAATGAAAAAAATCTTCAACTGCTACTGAGACTTAGGTAGAAACTTAAGTCTGTGGGACTTGCCCCTCAGTTCCTTAGATTTAGCTTACATTTGTCTCCCTAAGCTTACACTCAAGGAGTCATTCCCTGTCCAGCAGGACTGAGAACTTTTCCCTTAGTGAAGGAACCTACTGAAAAAAAATCCTGAAGAAATCAGAAAAAGAAAGAAAGAAAGAAAGAAAAGGGACTATTACCCTGGTAAAATGATGACAGTGCATGGGAAGGATTGACACAGAAGAGCAAAAAAGGTAGCTTTCTTACAAGTCACGAGAAAAGCTATTTTCGCTGCCATTTGGAAAAGGGACTTCTGAGTTTAAAGAATACTGCAATAATCTAGTTATGTGATTTAAGATGAAATAGAAAGCTAAAGTATATGTTGTCACTTTTTCTTTAATGAAATGCTACACTTAAATGTCTTCATTTGAAAATAATCTGTATGTGGGCTTTTTTTTAAAAATAGCATCGATCTGGTAGTCAGGAAGAAAGGTTCACAGCGTGCTTCTGGCTGAATGAATGGGGGGGCTGGCTAACAACTTATTCCTGCCTAGATGTCCAGCAACGCCTCTGAGCGTAACAAGGCTGGACCATGAGAACGGTGGTGTAATTCACACTGTTAGTCTTTTTTGATTCCAGAGATCAATGAAAATTTGCTGGTGCGTGGGATACTTTACAAAAAGAAAAAGTTGAGAATACAGCTGTGCATCTCACCTATTAAGAAAGTGTAGAATCCTGTTTCCACACCCAAAGGAGCCAAACAATCTGAGAGGGTTTATTTCACCATAAACCTGGCCTCTTTCAGCTTTCAGACTTACTGCTGTGCTGTTTCTCAGGATCACACCGTCACTGACCCTGCCCTGCCGTCTTTATCTCCTCTCACCCACCTGTTCCAGCCTCACTTTGCTGCTTGAGCATTTTTACTGCACCTTTGTTTACGGCAGCAAGTGCCCAGCTCCGGTGGAGGCCCGTATTACTGAACAGATCTCAATGGCTTTTTACAACTATCGTAAGTATAATAATTTCACAAACAGCCTCTGCAAGCTTTTTCACAAATGGCAGTATTTCTGCTTTATGGTATTGTTCCGAGGCATCACAATTTTAGCCCCATAGAGCTGGTTCCAGAGAGAGGCTGTGTTTCTGCACAGGCAAATCACAAAACACATGACATTACAGGCAAATTTACAATGGCCATGAAACTAAAGGACTGCTTCAAATCAGACCGATACAACTGGTCACAACCCGTCCAGGTGTTACTGACTGTTAGCTGCTCTTGTTTCCAGAAGCCCTGAGAAAATAGCAAAGGAATAGGCACCAACTGCACACAATCAATGCAACAGATCCGCACTACTGTACAATAAACTCATCGTTTGGACAAAATTACATCCACTGCCTGATATTTGTGAAGCTGAGCCGTCACTGTAGGACGGGAAGCTTTAGGCCACATTCACCTTGCTTGGCACAATGTCAGAGCAAAGGAGAACTTCACCTGACTTGCCAATAGGATTTCCCACCATCTTCCCTTACATCTTTTGAAAGATCAGTTGCTTGAACAACTTTTAAGGAAAATTTTTAGAAGTACAAATATGCCTTGTACCTACAAACTTAAAGGACAGTTGGCAGTGTCTGCCTGGCACCTGTACATTAGCTGTATGAATATGACAGAAATTCATACTGAAGAAAAGCTACCATTAAACTAGCAAGGGACACCCTTGAAATAGCTGAAAAAAAGTAAAGCAGAAATACCAAAAACGGAGAGTCAGACCAATTGTCTCATTCAAGGAGCAGCGACACAGAGCCAAGAGAAGGTGAGATAAGCCAAGCTTCCATTGTTACCGTATTTATAATGCTGAAATACAAAGAATATGGCTGTAGAAGAAGGCATACAGGACTTTTCTGAGTAGTAATTTCTCAGAGAAACTGAGATCTTAATTTGAGACAATTACTCTTTTTTGATTACTTTAAATTAAAACTTTTTTCTGTGTAATACTATTTAGGTCACCTGAGTGTAATAAAACAGTCAAAGATTCACAGTCAGATGTAATTACATCAAACTTCCTAAGGGATTTCCAGCTGTTCTCTGGAAGTAATGCATAGCAAAAGGATAGCTGACTGAAGTTCTGTACATGATAGCATTTTTTAATACGTACTTGCATTTAAAACACTGTCTATATAAAACACAGGCATTTCAGATTAAACTTGCATGCTATTTGATACGGGAAGAAACCCAGAAGTTTGCTATAACATTTGGCCACTGAATTCCAAAACAGGTTATTGCTTTTATCCCAGACTACATAGTCAAAAACAGAGAGGGTGTTGGCTAATTCATTATTTTAATGTTTGTTCTTTGCTGATAGTCCCAGTACTGAGCTTTGCCAACTGTCTTCAGTTCCTTCAGCTGTGCTGGGAAGTGGTGATTCTCCTCCTGTCACGGGTTCCAGCCTAAGAACTCCTTGTAGCAGAGGCAGGTCTTAGCCCCGGGCAGCCCTTGGCTTAGCTTTATTTTGGCAGTGATACCAAGTATTTTCCAGAATTGGTATAGGTGCGGTTGGCAAACTCTCCTTATCCATTTGCTGCACAAAGCTAGCAAAAGCACAGCCCCTGTGATTAGGATGTGAGATTACAACAAGGATATAGTACTCTCCAAGACAGATGCACTCTGGTGATAAGATAAATCTTGCTCATCTTTTACGGTCCTGTTTCCTTGCCAGCCCTTGTGATCTTTCCGATGCTGTCACGCAGGTGGCATGCTGCCTGCAAGCTGGGGCAAGAAACTCTCTAAGCCTCAGATTCTAGGAAACTTCTGTTACTTTTCTACAGGTGCTTGTAAGTGGCTGAAGCTGCTTTCAAGATGTGGATACATTTTCAGGAAGACAAGGAACGTTTCCTAAATTTTCCTTAAGACTTTACATCCTGTCTTTGTCAAACCCCAACCTCAAGAATCTTTTCTGTGATAATGGCAACATTTTTTACCTTAGAAAAATAAAACATTGGTATGGGGATTTTTAAACACATCAACATATCATAGAATACTAACACGTCTAAGGGTTAGGGAAGAAAATGAAATTCTTTTCTTCCTTCAAAAGCAACTTCTGTTGAAAATTAAGCCATATTAGGTAAGATAATTTTGGTGTGGAGCACTGTAAAACATGGCCATGCAGACTTCTATGCTATACTCGCTGTATTTGTTTCTTCCTTATAGTCTTAGTATTCAAACATTCTCGAAAGAGCTGCCAAACTCTTATTAATACCTGCCATCAACGTAACAAACTTTTTGCACAGAACTTTGCTGTGTTCTCACATCCATTCACCTTCCCCAGAAAGCACCGTGATTGATTTAAAGAGCAGTGCCCATGCATTCAGAACAGAACTGCCCTCTTCAAGTCTTTCATGCAAAAGGCAAAGATCAACACCACAAGAACAACGTCAGCACAGAGACCAGAAGGCGGAGGACAGCGCTCAGCGCAGCTCTGCACCCCTCACCGCCCCGGTGGGATGCGCTGTCCGTTTATATTTAGCAGAAGCTGTGAAATCCCACTGCAACAGCAACGCATGTATTAGAAAACAAGCTGGTAGCAAACAGATGATAAGGTCAGGGGGCAGCACTCATCTCCACACTGCCATACGTCTTGGAGAGCACATTACCACAGGCAGAGGCCTTTGGCAAAACAGGCCTCACGTAAGGAGCTTTCAAAAGAAAAACAAAACCAAACCCAAACTGGATGACTAAAAAGGTGTCTGTTTTTAACATTTTCCACAGATAGCATCACCTGAAAGTTTAGATGGGACAAGGAGGGTCCTGCACGGAGCACAGAGATGAAGTAGGGTACAGGAAATGGTTCCTAGGGGACTCGGGGGCATGGAGAACAGGATGGGACACCCAGCAGTTCTCACACGTGAGCCCTGTGCTCAGCGCTCGCTCAAATAACTGTTTCCAATGCCGAAAGAATTGCACAGATTTTATAATTAAAAAAACCCCAACAAACTGAAACCTTGCAGTACGTCCCAGAGCCTAGGTGTCTGCCTCACACTGGAACTGTTCAAGTTTAAATGCGGTACCTCACACTGCCATAGTTACTGTCATCGCAGATTTCTGACCGCGCTGCTGCTGGCTGGAGTCCAGCTGGTGTCCTGCGGGCCGCGCTGACGCGGGGGCAAGGAGGGTGCATGCGGCCTGAGCACGGCCTCGCCTCAGCCTGCAGCCCTTCCCTTAGGGAAGCCGTCGGAGCCCCGGGCCACCCGGCCTCGGAGCAGCAGAGGGACAGGGAAGAGGCACGCAGAACTAGGAAGGAGCGACGGGAGACTCGCAAAGGCGAGGAGCTGCCGGAAGACACCCCGGACTGCGGCAGCAGAGGGCAGAGCCTGAGGAGAATGCGGCGCACGACACCGAACGGCGGGAAACGCCCTGAGGGCACGCGGCGGCCACGAGCTCTTGCCCAGCGCAGCACGTGACCGCGGGCGCCCCCTGGCGGCGGGGGAGGAGCCCTCGGCCGGGCTCCGCGGACCGCTCAGCGTGGCGCGGCGCTGCCCGCCGTGCTCCGGCGCCGCGGCAGCTGCGGACAGGGCGGGGCAGCGGCGGCGTGACCGGCTGCGGGGGCGGCGTGTCGCGGGGCGGCGGAGGAGCCCTCGGAGCGGGGCAGGACGGAGCGCGCGGCCCGGCGGAACTCCTCGCTGCGCCAGGTGTAGAGTAGCGGGTTGAGGGCCGAGAGCGAGCAGAGCAGCAGCCAGCTGGCCGCCTGCAGCGCCGGCGGCGCGGGCCGCAGGAAGAAGCCGAGGAGGCTGACCCAGACCAGGGGCTGCGTGCCCAGCAGGAAGACGCAGCAGAGCAGCAGGACGGAGACGCTGCTGAGGCGACGCTGGGCACGGCGCGGCGGCGGCGGCGCGGCGGGGAAGGGCAGCTGGTGCAGCAGGTGGAAGTTGAGGACGCTGACCCGCTTGGCGCTGCCCCGCACCCGCCGCACGATGCCCAGGTAGCAGTGGAGCAGCAGCGCCGTCTGGCCCAGCACGGCCAACGCGAGGAGCAGCGCGGGGTAGCGGGAGCCGCCGTCCGTCTGCCGCGGGGGCGGCTGCGGGGCGGGGCCAGTTGTCCAGAGCCCGGGCAGCAGCGGGAGCAGGAGCAGCGCCAGCGCCCAGGAGAGCCCGATCATGCAGCCCGTGTGCCTCCGCTGGTACAGGGCCTGGTAGACGCTGGGCAGCTTGGTGATGAGCACGTACCTGTTGAAGGCCACCAGCAGGTGCGAGGCCAGGGACACGGTGAGGCCGAGGCCCAGCAGTCCCTCACGCAGCAGGCGGTACTCGGCCGAGCGGAGCGAGGATGAGTTCGGGGGCAGCAGCCCCATCACGGCCTCCTGGGGCATCCACAGGGCGCACACACTCAGGTCAGCCGCGCAGCCATTCACGATGAAGGCGTTGCTGGTGGTCTGCAGCTTCTTGAAGGAGAAAACCAAATAAATGACCATCACGTTGGACAAAGTCCCTGAGATAGCCAGGAACGCATAGAGCAGTGAGAGGAAGATGCGGGTCCCTGAGGAGTCCTCCCAGAGCAGCAGCAGAGGCGAGCTCGCGCTCCAGGAAGAGGCGTTGGGCATCGCGCTGAGTGCAGCTCAGTTCTGACTTCTCTCTGTAAATCCCATCCTCAACCAGGTCAGATCCTGCGGCAGCCCCCCGCTGAACACGAGAGAGGATGTGCGGGCGGGGAACTCAAGGCAGATTTCAGTCATATGAGCTGCAAGTCCAGAAAATGCAGTTAGCAGTAACGACCCAGAGAAGAGTGGTGTCCAAGGCAGATAGGTGGCAGGAAATCCCAGAGGCTAGAGCTAGTGAAGGTGGGTCCATAGGGTGCAGATGGCTGTAAACAGACCAGAGCACGGATGAGGATTCTGTAGCTGTGAAAATGCCAATAGCGGCAGCACCTTGCAATCAGTAGCAGAAACGGCAGCAACTGATACAAAGCTTTGCAGTTCCTCCTATGACACAGTACATACTCTGTATATCATTCCAGGAAGATTCAGCCCTTCCACTCTTCATGAATTATTCAGCAGATTTTCATCTTGTTAAATCAAGAAGAAAAAAAAACCCAAACCCAATCTCTCTCCAGAAATACTGCAACTACAGAGTCTGACTCTCTTCTCTTTGCTGCACCGGTTTCCTTGTTCTCACCCATTTACACAACGACTTTCATTTTTCAGCAAGCTTTCAAACTAGTGTCAGTCACTTCTGTCTGAAATACAACCCATTTACCGTACCAACTTCTCTGCTAGATACTGAAGCTGTTTTATTCTGATCGTATGTTTGTTAAGCAAAAGCATACTATCTTTCTGTAAACACTTTTAGAACTGCTCTTTAAGAATACAGCTTCCAAATTAAATCTTTCAAACATTATAGATGCCCAGATCCCTGTTAAGACAGCACTTTATTTTGGGAAGCTGGTCCTCAAACTCCACATCCTGTATTTCTTCATAGAGGGCTCTGTCTATCTAGTGGGACATCCTGCATCACTAACCTGCTGGAGGTGAGTGTTGGTGTCTCTAGGTACACAGGTAACGTGGAACCAGCATAGACTTTGAAACAGTGGCACACACCAAAATCAATTCCAAAAGCACCTTCCCACAGAACTGAATGAAAGGCTCTCACAGACCGAAGGCTGGTTGGAAAGCAGGGCTTGGCTCTCACTTTCAGGATGGAGAATGAGTGCTGGGATTCTCCCAGGTACACTTCAGCGCTTTGCTCAAACAGGGACAAAACATTAACTGTCCGTAACCTCAGCAAGGTTTAATAGGAAACTTGAGTCAAGCAATTGAGATTTCCTCTTAAAAGCATTTCAGAACAGGAATACCGAGTAATTTTGCAGTGAGTTTAAGTGAGAAGCTGCTTTTCTAAGGCTAAAAAAGTAATTACTGGTGCTGATAATGTATTTATTATCTGTATATTGACCAAGATATCATAAGATATTGTTAAACTCATAATGCTGATAAATGACAATACAAAACAGTATGTTAGGAGGTCATTATAATATGGGTCAGTGGATTATTTTGTTACAACGTAGCATATCTTTTATTTAATGAAAGATTCCTGTTTGTAGTTGATAGGACTGTTGATCCAAATATGAATTCATTACAAACATGTGTATCTGTTCTTTTTTAATTAACTAGATTGCTCATGTGCTTAAGGTTAAAGACATACCTGAGCAATGTACTTGATCAGGCCCCTGATTACCATATTTTTTGCCTGCTGCGCTTTATGTAGATCTAATCAAATGTCAAACCTTTTGAGGCCTTTCATTGTTTAGCTGTCAGTAGAGAACAGTTATTATAGAAACTAAAATCCTCCTCTTTCTGCAGTACTGTAATTGAAAAATATTCTTTAAATCTGTAACAAGAAATATCTTGCTAACTAAAAAGCTCCACAAAGCATAAAGAAACAGTTCCTTAAGGCATTATCTACAGAATCACAGGCCCAGTAAGCACCTCTAGGTTTATTTAATCCATCCTTACATGTTTATCCAATCTCCTTTTAAAGATCTTACGTACTTTTTCTACCAGAACAAGAAGGTACATTTATATATGTAACAGTGGAAGCGGTGAAGTTCAAGGATGAGTGAACAGAGCATACAAAATAAAATTCAAGGTATTTCTTAAAAACTAAAAGATTGTAAAGGCTTCTAAAACCAGTGGCTGTCCCCAGCTTATCTTGGTCTTGTTGATTGCTAGAGTACTGTCTATATCCATCACACATTTTTAAGAACACAAGATGTCCATTGGCTGTCTATCATATAATAAATCAATGGAATTAAAGAAAAAACTGGGGAGGGATTGCTTTCAGTGTACTAGACACATTTAAATTAGTTGTTCTTTTGTATATCCTATACATATCCAAATCAACATCCTTTAATTGCTTCAATGCAGTGACAAGAACCCTTTATTGTGTTATTGGAATAGACATACACTAGAATTTGGGCAGCTTCTAAAGCATGTGTTCTACTCCAGGCTTTGCCGTTCCTTTAGAGTTGCTGTGCAACAGTCACACACTATCCACATCGTCTATTGCAGGCTTACCTGACAGGAATATTAAGCACCATGGATAATTAATATCATGCAACACAACAAGTTTGCTGAAAATCATCAACAGAGTTAAGCTAAGATAAAACCATTTGTGACAAATTTTTCACCAATGGAAGAAGAAAAAGCTAAATGAAAATGTGTTCATTTGTGTTCTCGTGGACAAAGACCCTACAATTAGCAAGACTAAATCAAACTACTGCACATGGAAAAAAAAATACAAGGTATATTACACTTGTAACAAGGATCCTTGTCTGGGAAAAAATTTCCTCAATTAAGATACATTTTAAAATATGGTAGTTAGAAATGTCACATAAATACTTGAAACTTCTAAACAAAGCAAATACAAGAATATCAGCTAGGAAGATTAGTTGTAGAAGATACTCCTCAAACTAATTTCCAGTGAAGAAGGTTGATTAAGACAAGAAACAAGGAAGCTGGCTGATATATGCATTTTATTATCAATTAGCTGTATACATGTACATATATCTACATTCCAAAATGAAACAATTTTTTTTTTTTTTTAAGGAAAACTATTTATAACAAAGCACGACATTTTTTTCGTAAGAGGTAGAATTACCTTACCATTAATCTATAATTCATATATAGTATGTTGTGTATATATATATATATGCACACACATATGCTACCTTGTGTGTGTTTATATTTTACATATACACAATTGTGGAAAAGTACAGTATTGCCTGTATGTTTAGTTCAGTGATTTATATAGCTGCTCTCAGTATTGCTTATTAACACTACTAACTACGTAGCAATTTGTGACCTGGTGGCAACCTCATTTGCAGGGCAAATGCAGATCATTCACTAGTCTTCAGAAACAAAGACTGACAAGTCAACAAGTTCTATTTTCATGTTCCTGTAGATTTTGGACAAATTCGTGGCTAACAAATCTGTTTTGTGTTTGTCTTCTAAAGTTTTCACAGATGCTAATTTCTTTTGTTTGTTTTTGCTGTGATTGTATTTGTGGAATTCCGAAAAACTTATACATGATCTCTAATACTTCACTGTAAGACCATTTCATTCAAAAATTCATTCCTAATTGCACTAGCTTACGTATTAAAGAATATCCTCACTGCTGACAAAACTATTGTGACACAGCAGCTTACACTACCTATATATCTGACAATAGTTTTAAAATTAAAAGGTTTATGGAACATCCAATCAGTAAGTGAGAATTCAGTATACTTCCAAACATTTACTTCAGTATCCTTTGCTACTGAAACTTGCAAAATGCAAGTATGCAGCACAGCCAAATTCATCAAACATTCTTACTTTGTCAGTATGCTTTGTCTGTCTTTATTTTTGCAGTAGACATTGCATAGCAAAATTTAACATTCTTCTTTTAAAAGTTAAAACATTTCTTTAAAGTAAAATGAAAAAGAATTAATTGAATCATCAGCTAAGTTACTTTCTATTTGCAATGGAAGATCTAAGTTGCAATGTAACTCATTTTTCTTTCATAGCGTTTCCTAATGAAACATTAGCAGCTGAATGTGGAAAGCAGACTATGTATTCAAGTGCTTTCAGTTGATAGCATAATAACTAGTCTCTCATTAGTTAGACTTCCATTAAGTTATCAGAAGACCAATCAGCGAAAGAGGTAATTACATTAGCCTTTAAGCAATAATGGACCCATAAAACAAGAAAAACCTCTTGTTCATTAAAAAAATATCTTTGATAAACGTGTAAAAATTCTTTAAAATACACATTTTGGTAGCAAAGAAGTGAACAACGAAATTAAAACATTCTAATTTTTACATAATTCTTATATATATTGCTTAATAAAATATTCTCTTAATACATTTTAAGACTGTACACAAGTTAATAAATGCCATAATGAAATTAATTAGAAATATATTCAAGTAGTTTCAATATTAAAAATTTAAATCTGTATATAACATGGAGGAATAATTTCCATAAAACAACTTCTTCAGTGCATCTGCAGTAGTCATTAACAAGAAATTTCTGTCTGTTGAGAAGTTGTTCCTTGGTGTTATGGTTTTAATATAACCTTTAACTGAAGAGTCCTCGACTGAACAAGCAGCTTCTTTCCTTAAATTCTTCTTCATGAAGGACTTCCATGGTAAGAACTCAGCAGGTTTCACCAAAGCAGCAAGGCTTTAGTACTGAACATATTCAGACTGAAGGGACTGTGCAGAGAAGAAAAACTGATTAGAACTCATTGAGGTAATACTTTGTATTAATATGTATTTTGCACTTCAAGATAAGGAAGAGTGGAAAGACAGGAAGAAGGAAAAAAAGAACAGTTGGAAGGAAATCTGAATTTCTGCATTCTGATTTAGGTAAAAAAAATCAATAAAATGCAAGGAACTAAAAAATTGGACACTAAAAATCCATCAACTTCTTTGTATCTACACTTCTCCAAACCAAATTATAGAATTCCTTGGAAAGAATACTAAAAATTGTTAATGTTACACCTTAAGACAATACCTTAAAAATGTATTGGGAAAATGTATGATTGCAGCTATTAGAACTGAGTTGCTTCCATTTATCCTGAATGAGAACGAGAGTGCTACTGTGAAAAGTTAGAGCTCGCTTTAGGTGTTGGTTCAGGTAGTGACATAGGTAATTCATGTTGTGTAGTTAATTACCAAGGGAAAAAAAGTTACAGCACCACAAGCTTACTACATTTATTTGCATTACTGGTTCTATTAAAGTTTTCTTACAGAATGAGTAAGTAGTTCACATGACATCCAAATATTTTATTACCTCCTATACAAATGCGGTCAGGAAATTGTTGTGATGATCAGAAAATCTTATTTGAGAGCTCCTGATTCTACTGGCACGGTTATAAACAAATAAGTGCAACTCATCCACGCTCTACATCCTGGCCTTGTATTTTAAAACTGCATAAATTCAGTAGGATTAGAGAAAGCTACTGGAGACCAACACGAGTCCTAATAACTCAGAACCTTAGGAGTCTTCTCTGTTTTCTCCACTATAACTAACTTGTCAGTGTAGAAATGCTCTCTGGCATCCATAACAAAACCTATAAGTAGAAAAAACACATAATGAACTTTTAGAGCTTTAATATCATTTTTTTTTCTGCTGTCCACCAAAACTAAACAAAATATATTTCTGAGGTTGTTTTTTGAATGCGTATTTCTCATCTTTAAGGTCTGAGATTATCTGGATAGTCTCTCCTATGTCAGCATACAGAGATTTGAACGCCACTGACTAATAAGGGTGTGGTTTAGTACCAAATGGATTTGATAAAAAGGTATCATGTAATGTAAAACAGAGCAGATGTAAAGTACATTCTTCTTCTTCATTACAGGCATGAAATACACAGTCAGAGAAGTTTATTTTTCCCCCTCTGGGTTCTCTAATCATTCTGACTTCATGAGCTTTGATGAGAACATTTGTTGAGCCATTTATTACGTATGTAAGAGAGTAGCAGAAGGAATATCCCTTCATTAATGTGTACTTCAAACTTCTGTTCAATTAATGATCCTCAAAGGAGCAAGAAGCTCTTCCTAATGTTTCAAAGCCTCTTTGGAATACAGTGAAGAATAAAATTTAAGCAGCACTTTTTTCCAGAGTAAGATTAATTGCTGTACTTCCCATAAGGTTCCTAAACATGACGACAGTTCTAACAACTCATTTGTTGTACAGCATACAGACTAATTTAAAAAATTAAATATATCTGCAGTATTCGTTTTTTCTTTTTTTTCTTGACTTTTGCAGTTAAGTAATTAATGCTCTTAACATCTCACATTGTCCTACGAGATTGACTAATATTTCAAAACCTGTAACTGTTTTTTTTTTTTTTTTTTAGATCTCAGATGGAGGAGTTTTCTATTTTAAAATTCACATTCCTACCTCCTATTTGCAGTGACTCAAAGTATAGCCTGTAATTCTGAAAGCTTTATTAAAAACAGAGAGCCCTAATCTACCTTTACAAGTCACAGACTTGTATTTAAGAAAATCTTACTTAAAATAGAGAAAAAGACAGAAGAAAAAAACAAAAACGCTGAATTGCCGTGAAGAACAAAGTTAATTGGGTAAAATCCTCGGTGTGCAATCCTACGGTGGTCTTATGCACTGTCAAGCTTGGCATTTTATACCCAAGCTTCAGATATTTAAACAAACCAAGAATTAGATGACTTCCCTATAGTTAATGATACCTTTCTAATGAAGTTTATGCTGAAGCAACTGCTTAGATTATTATCACTTTCCTTGCTCAGTAGGAGACACTGAAAGCCTCCTAGAAAAGAAAATAAATCACAGGTCCATCCAGGTGTGAGAACGATACTCGTATGCATTTAAATTCAGGACTAAGTTTTCTGAAAACGAACTTCTGAAATGCAACAATCCTATATCACTTATGTCTATCTATCCAGAAATGAACACACTCTCCTCCAAAAAATAAAATTCTAATGTTAGGTCATGATATTTTTAGGATAAAAGCCTCATCTCTACTTACAAGTAATTTAAGTCTTTTTGAATGACCCAAAATGTTATTGCAACAGGAGTGGTATAGAAGACAAGAATTAGCAAAAACAAAAACCAACAAAAAAACCTTAAGATCCACTAAAATAAATCAGAATATATTAAAGGATCTACATATACACTTGAAATGATCCTTTCAGTCTGCTAGATTTACAGATCAGTGAGATATGCTAGTGTCTGTCTTTTTTTCTTTACTGTGCAAAATGTCTTATATTCCCTAATGTTGAGAAAGCCTTTTCTTCAAGTACCAAGATCACATACATAAACTTTAAAATACTGTAACGCTTCTCAGTATTTTTTTTTTGTGATTTTTACATCTTGCCAGTTTCCATGGCAGCCTATAGAAGCAAAATTTGACTCATCTTAAGACTACCCAGATACATACTCTTTGGTTAAAAAAAATACATTTAAAGGAGTGATATTTTGTTTTTACAGTAGTTACCAATACAAAGAAATAATCTTATTGCAGTATCTTAGACACGGTTCTACTCAATAAGAGTTCCTGCAATTTATAATTGTGAGATGATGCTTAGTCAAAGCATCCTACTTGTTAAGTTTGCAAATAAAACATTTATTCTACTTGATAGAATGGCAAGTTGTTTATTCTATGAGATCAAGTTTTTCACCTATTTTATCAGCATACAATACGATGTAAGGAAATTGATTCACTTCCAGGCTTACTCTGATGAAAGAACAAAAGCCATTAGGGAAAAAAAAAACACAGCTGACAACAAATGGAAGAGACAGGAATGGTTATTTTTGTGTTTTATAACCAGAATATGGAATAGTAGTACTAATAAATGGGTTGTAAAATTTTAGATGACGAAAAAAGAGAAAATAAGGGTATTAAATAATGTTTTCTTCCATACTAGAAGAAAGAATTATGTACTTGCATCACCTAAAATGAAGTTCCTTGTTCTCTCACTAATGAAACTGAAGAGCATTGATTAGAAATGAATACTTACTGTCCTAACCATCTTAAAATGCTCCTCCACCACTGGTTGTATAATAGTTAAAGTACTGAAGAGAAGTAAAGATGATAAGGTGATTTTCTAAAATAAGAACACCTGTACAATTACAGATGGTTAGCTTGACATCTAACTCTGGTAAGTGAATTCTGCTCATAAAAAAGCACAGGAATATAATTCTTATCATTCAAGAGTTCCTTGATAAGTTAAATGAATAAACATAGCTTTTGGTGTATGTAACATACTTCTGTCAAGTGCATTACCTTTTATACTCCAATTAGAAAAAAGTGCAACATAATAAAAACACACTGCATCAAGACTAAGGTTTGGCTAACAAGAGTCCAAGTAAATTCAGCATCTAAAGCAGTGAAGTGGGAATCATTAAAAAGAATTCTATTTTTAACAGAATTCTGCAAGAACAGGTACTAAGGCTTGATGTTACTCTGTATT
This sequence comes from Pavo muticus, assembly GCA_016647715.1. NCBI lineage: Eukaryota > Metazoa > Chordata > Aves > Galliformes > Phasianidae > Pavo > Pavo muticus. The sequence goes on along the minus strand of JACDJE010000086.1, from coordinate 2,010,550 downwards.
TTGTCCATGAGCCTACCTAAGATCACGGATGAATACCACCACAAGCAAAATGTTACTTCAACCACTGACGTCCAAATAAGACAAAACTATCTTTTATGATTGGCAAATTGGTCCTAATAAGGAATGGGGAAAAAAACTAAAAAAGATGATACTTTTATTCAGTTAAATGCAGTTTTACAAAGAACAAAAAAGAACAAGGAATGCAGGACATTAAACAATGAGAGAACCTTGTTTATGCAAGGACTCGCCACCCTGATGAATTCCCAATGCAGTAGAGTTGAAGAAAATAACATAAGCTTTTAATTTATAACCAGGATGGCACTAGGTAGGCAGCTTTCGGCACGTGAAAAAATGAGTGCTGCCTCTACTTATTAGAGAAAACCACCAAAAAAACAGTATAGGATTCTAACATGATCAAAATGATGTTTGAACCAGAGTCATACATGCAAAGAGTTCAACTTACTAAAAGACAACAAAGCTAAGATAAAATGTCTTCATGACAGTAAAATAAGGAAACAAAGGACTGTAACAGTACATAATAAAGATATATACCAAGTTTCAGATTAAACTTGAAAAGGTTTGAAGTGTGACTATATTCAACCAATCGGACCAACTATCAAGAAAAATGATCTTGTCTTCAAAATAAACCATTTTCAAGAAGGACATGTGTTAGCCAGTTATAGACTCACTACCAAAAAAGCAAGTACAAAGAGATTAAAAGGAGAAGAGAGTTAAGTTTCTAAAATATAGTACTTCTAAAGCTTTAGCTTTAGAGTGTCTGTTGTTCCTGTAATGGTTCATATTATCATTTGGTACTCCTGTAACTAACTTTGGATCTATTATGAACAATGACAATTTATTTTTCACAGCTGAGTCACATTACAGATATAAAGCAACTCTTCCCCTTAGGGCTCTCCATGTAGGTTTATGTACTTACGCATAATATACAGCTTTTACTACAATCTGGATAAAACAAAGAATTGCCGCTAGCAGCACATTTACACAAAGTACAACAGAAAAGAATGGGAATGGATTGACTTTCCAAATAATTACTGCTCAAATATATTTAAATGAAACAATATTGAAGGTGAGAAACCCAAAAAAGGAGATGCTTTTCCACTTCGATGTTCAGTTCGGATTAGTGATTGCTCTCTACCTTTATTTGCATACTGAATTTCGTTCCAGTATAATCAGCTGGAGCCTCTGTCAGTCCTCTTCTGAGAACTGAACTGCTGTAAGATAGGAAACTGATCACCTTAAACATCTGAATTTCCAAAATCATCAGAATTTATGAACAAGATAAAGAGTCACGGTTGTATACTAGATAAAACATCATCAAATTGCTATATAGCTTCTCACCTTCTCATCTCTGCTTGGAAGTATTCAACCAACTCAGCTAGCTCAACCAAAACAGTTCTGTTTTTCCAGAACCAGTTTGATTACTGAGTTGGTTTATACATCCACCTTGAAACAAACCTCATTTATATAGTTTGCTTCGTAAGTTCCTACATAACAGGTGAAAACAGTGCCCAATTAAAAAGGTAAAATAAGTTTGTATAACTTAAAGGATGTGGTAATACTCAAGAAGTCCCTAGCTAATAAGCTAATGCTGATGCTTAAAATGTGGTTCAAATTCAAATTTAAATTCAATATATTACACAGTGATCCTATGATCATGGAATATTAACTTTTATTTGCAGATAAGCTGTTGTGGATAAGAAGCACATCCTAGCATAGCAACTCTACTTCTTTTCCAGTAGAAACATACATCAAAACTATAATCCAGAACATCTAAGAGGTATTGAGTTCCCTCACAGTAACCTCATTTTCAATATACTTTCTATACTAGCTAGGTTTCAGTCCCACGTGCAAATTAATTCTACAACAGAATAATGAAAATGAACGCAACTCATACTCCCAAGTTACAAACGTGAATTCTGAACACTAAGTGGTGCCACATACAAACCGTTAATGAGAGGATAGATCTCTCACCTCTTTGGAAAAAAAAAGGTAACAACCTATGACTGACCTTTTGTGTTGACAACCTAATTGCATGCAATGAATATACAGCCTGTTTTAAGACAGGGGACTCACCGCACCAAAAACCAAAAACTTTTCCCATACCAAAACAAATAATGCATCAGTAGTAATGAAACAGAGAAGGTGCAATATTCTGAGATAATTTTATATGAAGGTCATTTTATTTCCATTGGCTGAAAAATATGAAGTAGTAAACAGAGGCAGATGGGTTCAATTGATTCTAGACAATATATTCTATTAAGAACGCTGCAGTAATTATTATAATCAGTAGGATATCAAATCTCAAATCTTTGAAGGCCAGATACCCTATGTGATTTTTAAAAACATTTTTTCTCCCTAAAATTGATAATCTGCAGGTGCAGTTATTTCTGATTTCAAAACTGAAGTGTTTCTAGTCTCTTCTCTCTGCATTCTGTAAAGAGCACTTTCAAGTTGCACTAATTTATTCATGCATCCTCTTTCTGCATTCTCTTTCACACAGAAAAAGGGGCACAAAACAAGCCCAAGGCAGCAAAGTTGACAAGGTATAAAAGCTAATTCTGAGCAACCTAATCTAGCTGTAGACGTTGCTATTCATTGCAGGGAGTCGGACTAAATGACAATTAAATTCTTCTTCCAACTCAAACAGTTCTATGATTCTGTAAAATGGTGAGACCATTGGAAACGTACTGACATAAAATACTCTTCCTTTATTGTTAGAAAAGGACTTGGGTATCAGGTCAAGATCACTCATCTTTTAAATGAGTCCTAGCTTTCAGAATGTAGTGTCTTCCATTTAGTATGATATATACAAAGGTTTATTTAAATCTACTACTTCATGAAGATTAAAATACATAATAAATTTTATAACATTATTATGGATAATCTGAAATGAAAATCTAAGGGAAATAAAGATCCATAAAAAGGTATCATGAAAGGTATTACTTTGAGTCTAGGTCTGAACTATTTTCATGAAACCTCTATGATCCAGATGCTCAAAAGAAGCAGAAAAAGAAGCAGTTGAAATGATAGTTAATAAAAAAGGTAACAGACAAGTTGCCATTAAGAAATATTAAAGGAAGTCAGAAAATTATGCTAGTTTAAGGTTTTTTTTGCAACAGCTTTGCTCAGAGAATCAAGAAAGATAAGCATTGGTCAGATGCCTGAAAGGGTTGTTGTGACTGCCAACTTACAGGAATTGATCGACTCTGGTATTGTGCTGGATGAGCTGTAAGGCCCATAAAGGAGACTTGATGCATACTCATCTGTCACGGTGCTGTGAAAACTGGTTTGGCTGCTCAGGTTGTTGCCATTACTGCTGCTTCTGTTGTACAAGTTGTTGTTCAGTTCATGGTTATTTCTGCGAGGCAGCTGCAAGCTGCCATTCAAGTGGCTGGAGATTTGGCTTACAGAAAAACCTGTCCTAGAGGACAATGATGTCATTTTGCTCTCATCATCATCTGAAGCAGCATTCAGGTTCCCTAGAGAACTGGCTAATCTGGAGTTTATAGAAACGCTGAATGGAAAACACATATGGGGAAAAAATACAGAGAATATATGTACAAAGATATACAAAAAATAGCAGATAATTCAGAAGACACAAGGTGAATAATATGGAGCATTCTGAAATAATGTGTGCACATGCTTCATCTTCTCACTCTTGAATAACGAACAACAGAATACTTTGTCAGGAGTTACCAAACATTGTTTACTCAGACATTACCACTGCCAGCTTTCATCTCTGTCAAATCACGTGTGCATGCAGGGGATTGTGTTAAAAGGCACAGGCAATGGCTGACCTACTCTGAAGTATTTTGTCTACATTTAAGTTTAGGAACTCTTCATTTCTTAAAGTAGTGACAGGATACAAGTCTTCAATCAGCCAATAAGAAATATAATAAAATTCGAGAATAAAAATAAGGTGTCCAGAAATACCTCTTTGATTAAGATAGCTGTTTTCAATAAAATATTTGTGCCCAGAAGTTATGAAAAATGCATCACCCTAAATTCTAATTAACATCCATAATTACCTCATCCGAAAGAAATAATGGAATTGAATGGCAATTAATCAAGGGTTTATAAAAATAATTTCAGTTACTACTTAGTATCCTCCTGAGATTAGCAATATACAGATTTACAGGAATACTCGCAAAGTTTCTGTTAAGCAACATGATTGCATCCATTCAGAAACAGTATTATCTCTTACCAGTAGTATTTTTCATTAATTTTTTAACGCGCAGGTAACCAAAATTTGGCTGACGGAACAGCAAATCATGTTGTAAGTAAATCAAAGCCTTCTTAGAAGTTCTCCATAGACTGCATATTTACTGAAACTCACTGTAATACTCAATAACTATTTGTACCAAAATAAGAAAAAAAATAACCTTTTAAGATTTGAGCCCGAGGAAGAGGTAATTCTGCTTATTCTTTCTGCAGATGATGAATTAACTGTCACAACTTTTGAGGCCTTCAGTGGAGATACGGATCCTTCCATGCTGCCTGAAGTATTCAGTCTAAAAGTAGCAGAGTTTTAGTAAGAAACAAGATTATGATTGAAATAGACATCTCAAACACATAGCTATTCAATGCATAGACTAATATGTTCAAAAACTAATCTCAGTATGTACTAACAACTCAACAGCAGAAGATTTGCTAGTTTCAAGGAACATTTTTCCTAATGACTCCCTCCCAAGTTTTCCACCTTCTGTATTATATCAGAGTTATGTGCTACTTTTCATCTTGATATTTTTTCATTCTTTGTCATTTTAAGTCTAATTTTCATGCCTATAAAGATGGTAAAAAGAAAACAGAAAATGTAGCTTTCAAGAAAAGAGCATCAAATTTTCCTGGTGACAGCAGTTTTCACAAAGTTGCATGAAACATACAGCTTTTTCCAGGATGTGATTTGTAGTGACCAAATTCTGTAAGTATGGTGCACTGAACTACTCAAAAAAAGGACAGCATTATAGTAATCATTATTAGTTTAATAAAAAGGTAATGAATGAATCTCCTAGCAGTACCATGACATTCTCTTGATTCTTAGACTGAGGAGTATTATTATGATCCGATGTTAGGGATAAAACACCTTGGGTACAAGTCTCTTACTACAAGCACAGAAGAAACAACAGAGCAAAAACACTTAACTCCACACCAAGAAAAGGTAAACAGAAGTTCTCCAAGATTAGACCTCTGGAGTAATTCATTCAAGTGCAAGGTCCTGCACCTGGGCTGGGGCAATCCCAAGCACAGATAAAGGCTGTGTGAAGAATGGCTTGAGAGCAGCGCTGAGGAGAAGGATTTGGGAGTGTCAGTTGATGAAAGATTCAACATGAGCCAGTAATGTGCACTTGCAGCCCAGAAGGCCAACTGTATCTTGGGTTGCATCAGGAGAAGCATGACCAGCAGGTTGAGAGAGGTGATTCTGCCCCTCTACTCTGCTCTTGTGAAACCCCGCCTGGAGTACCGCATCCAGTTCTGTAGCCTCCAACACAAGAAGGACATGGAGTTGTTGGAGAGGGTCCAGAGGAGGGCCATGAAAACGATCAGAGGCTGGAGCACCTTCACTATGAGGACAGGCTGAGAGAGCTGGGGTTCTTCAGCCTGGAGAAGAAAAGGCTCTGGAGGGACCTTATAGCAGCCTTACAGTAGGGGGACCTACAGGAAAGCTGGGGAGGGACTTTTTATAAAGGCATGTAGCAACAGGACAAGGGGAAATGATTTTTAACTGGAAGAGGGTAGATTTGGACTAGATATTGTAAGAAATTCTTTACTGTGAGGGTTGTGAGACACTGGTTGCCCAGTGAGGCTGTTAAGGCCTCCTCTCTGGAAGCACTCAAGGCCAGGATGGATGGGACTTCAAGCAACCTGGTCTAGAGGGAGGTGTCTCTGCCTATAGCAGGGGGGTTCGAAACAGATGATCTTAAAGGTCTCTTCCAATCCAAACCATTCTCTGACCTCAAAAATCCAGGCTGTAATAGAACTGAAGGTAATATGTTCTTTTTCATATTAATGCTTTATAGTGACAATTATTTTGTTTTTCATACTGTATTTTAAATGCAATGGGGAGGGGTGTGGTTGTTACAAAAGCTTAAGAACTAGTTCCATCATTCTAATAGCTCTTAAAATCAAGTCAATTTCCATTCTAGGTTTTGTTTTCTTTAGATGGGAACTGTCAGGACTATTGGAACTTTAGTACAGGTCATAAATGAAACTAAAATTTAGAAAGTGAGATGAAATTATTGGTTCCACATAAACTTCTGGGAAAATTTGTAGTAAAATCCACAGTATCCTGCATTAAACTATCAGAAGGTACTAAAACAAAAAACATTCATCAGATATCTCTTCTAAAAAAGAGTATTTATTGTATGCACTGAGCTGTATCTCTAGCCCATCTACAAAAAAACCTGTGATACACAGGCAACAATTAACTGATTTAGGCTTTTGAGATAAGTATTTATTTTTATAGAAATAAAGTGGTCATGAATTAACTATCTATCCTTCACTGCACAACTGTATAGATATCAGAAAATATGACCAGGGAAACTACTTGTGTATGCTAGTTATCAAGGACAATTCAAGGTGTCTCTGAAGTAAAACTGTACTCCTGTCAATTTTTTTTCTGTTTCCAGTTGTTTAAAAAAAGTTTGTTCCCTGGCATTTATCAGAAGTTTAAAACTGCTTATCAATTGATACGATACACAGCTCAGAACACTGAAAATAGAAGACCAAAATGGTAAACATTTAGAATTATAATTTAATGCAATAGATAATATCTTGAAGTTAATACCTGAAAGGTTGTGATAGGGACCTGGTGTGCAGTTTCATTTCTTGCAGCCTAAAGAAACCAAAGAAGCAAATCTTATGAATCAAAGGATAACTTTATTTAAGGTATAATTGCAAGTTTCATATGGGTTTAGTAAGGGTTAAAAATTGATGATTATTTACAGTTAAAAGGTTTAAACAATTGCAGGTTTAACTCTAAAGTCTACATTTTTACAGATCTTGAAGGATTCAAAATGTATATAAAGAATAAAGGTAAATAATAACAAAAATGTTCTTTAATTTCTGTAAGGAATACAAGTTTTAAAATGCTAGATAGACGTAAATCTGAAGGTTTCAAAATATTTTTCTGCTTTATCTTTCATGACTAAATAGTAAGTAGTTAATCAGAACAGGAAGACAAGAAACAAAGGAATGTATTAATAAAACAAATCTGCAACTAATATACACGCATGGATATTTCCACCACAGAAGTGGCGCAACTAGTACAACTGCTTAAACAAGACTGTGTACTTTCTATAAAGATCTGATAGCAAAATATGAACGTAAAATTGCAAATCACATCAGAATTACGTAATTACCTCAGAGCTCCAGTTGTAGAACATGGCCGTCTCCGACTCTTTAAGGCATGAAGCTTATCCCCCTGTGTCGGGCCATCCATAGTTTCCACAACTTCTTTGTCTTCAAAATCATACTGGAAACAATGAAGTATGCAAGCAAAAAAGATATAGTCTTAGGAGCAAAATAATGTCCAAGTACTAAACACCCCCTTCACAAAGATTAACACATGGAAGGCTTATCTACCATCTTGTGCATTGGTGGGGCACTACTCCATCTTTGCACAGTTCCAGTAAATAAAACGTGGCGCTGCACGAATACATGTTCACAGAGGCCTTTTGCAGACTCTAAGCTCAGAATCAGTTCAAGATGCTTGAATCAAATGCCACTTTATTTAAAACAGTCAGAAGTTAACAGCTTTAATATTATACCTGTAAAAACCTGAAAATCATATTACAAAGGAAGTTACGGTAGGAAAAGCTCTGAATTTATGCCATGAATCTGTACATAAGCTGCTGTACTGGATTCAGTAAACTTGGAATAGCTCAGATCCAAAACCATTATTTTTACCTATATGGCTATGTGCCAGCTGTTTTCAATAGGCAAGTAAGATTATCTCAATGCAGCGTTATATTCTCCAACTGGCAATCTAGATACTTAACTTTACAGATTCCAAACCACAAATTGAACTTCAAAAAGGGCAACAGTTATCAGCATAAAATAATCCTCTATTACATGAGCTACTGTAACCTGAATATCTTGAATGTATTTCCGTAAAGGTACCATTTGAAGATGTCCATTGTTTTTCTGTTCTTTCACATCATATAAAAAGCTCTTTAGTTAAGACAGAGCTAAGAAAGGATTAACCAAATGAATTTTAAGTTTCTCTAACTCACTTCTCACAGCTGTAGGAAGCTACAGTTTGAAGTTCTTACTGGCTAAGAAGCAGAAGTATGTTCACTGTAGCTCCCAGTCCATGCTTCTCCTTCAAATGTATAATTGTCAAATTCTTATTGTAAATGTACACGTAACAGCAGTAATCACAATACTGCAATAAAAGGACGGGCATCCGTACATGCACATGTTATCAGCTAGAAACTCAGAATAAATAGATTTCCAGTTGGAAAACTGATTTTTTTTCCCCTCTGTTCTCAAAATAACAAAAAACAACAACTGAAAACCACAGAAAGCAAATTTTAAATCACACACACCTTCTTGAAGTGTAAGAAGTGACCTATACACTCACTTAGCAAGAATCTTCTAAATATAATCCAAGCTTTTCCTATATATGTTTTGAGAAAAATTGAGGTTTCTTGTAACGGTCACATTTTAAAAAGAAAATACTGACAAGTCCAGCAGCAACAAAAAACTTGAGATGTTGTAGTTATTACGATCAGCTCCATCTCTGCTTATTTGAAACTTCTTATGAACTCTTACCTCCCCGTATCGATCCAAGTCTTGCACTTTATTCAAGCTGTCATTGATTGACATATCATTCAAACCGCAGAGAACTCTGTTAATGTTTCCATCAACTACTCGTTGTTTCTGTTTTGATTGTATGAGATCTCCCTCCAGCCATAACATTGCTTGCTTCCTTTTAGATTGAAAGCAAATTATTAATAAATACCTTTGCACACAAACAGTATGAAATCATGCTACTCTTACAGACTGCTTATATTTGAATCTTTTGTACATCTTTGTCTGGGAAAAAAAATCGACACATCCATCACTAGAAAAGTTATCTTCAGTGGTTAAAAAAACAACCACAGAATCCTTAAACAAGTCTGCAGCCAAAAAAAAAGCATTACAGATGCTGAAGTGTTATTTTACAAAGCCATAATGGGAAAATAAATAATCTAAACTGGAATTTGTAATAATACTTAAAGGTTTTTAAAGGCTACATTAAAAAAAAAAAATCACAAAAAATAATGTTTTTATATACATAATGAATAAACAATGATAGTGCACTTTAACTTCATGTTAGCATGGAGTTTTGTGTACATGGATAATGTAAAACTACCGCTGGCTTGCACAGCAAAAGGGGTCATGGTCATGCAAAGCTGAAGAGGTCTCTGGGATCAATTTCCAGAAAATTCAAGTTTATGTGCTTCAGGCAGGTGGCAAAAATAATCATCATTTGATTGTAATGCTCATAAGCTGAGCTGGATAGGTACCTGTCAGGCTTCCTAAAAGAACTAAGACCTTTTTACATGTTATCATAACAAATTAAATTCCTATGCCAAAAAGAAAAAAAAGCCTAGGGAATTAAGTGAGAAGATAATTTCACTGGAAAGTTTACCTTAATCAGTAGCCTGAGCCAATTATCCAAGCCTACATAACAACAAATGGGAAAGATAAACACTTCCAGAGGTTTCATTACATCCTAAGAAAACATGAAGTGGAGGCGATGGAGAAAATGGCACCACTTAATCCACCTAACAGAAGTAGCCTAGAATGCATGCTTGAATTTGAATATTTTAGAAATCTTTCAAGATTGATTGTATTCACAGTAGCTAACTCATTTGATACACTCTCACTCAAGAGATGTGTCTAAAAAAAAAAAAAAAAAAAAAGAAAAACCAAAAAACACCTGTTCAAAACTCCTTTGATAGACCTCAAAAGACCTAAAAGATGAAGCTTTGACTTCTGTAAAGGCTCAGACAGCAAATTTGTAAGACTTTTGTCAGATGTAACGTAGTCCTGAGGCCAAGACATTTTACATTAGACTGCTAAAACTGATGTTAGCTCCTTCCTCTTCATTCCCATTTTGACACTGCTGGTGATACAACTTGAATTTTGTCTGAATATCAAAAATAGATAACTACTGCCATTAGGACAATAAATTCACAAACTATACTACGGCTCTTCACTACAAAAACAGATATGAATGAAAAAAATCTGAAAGATCTTTGTCTATGTATCAAATCAAACTAAGTATTTAAAGGCCACTACGTAAAAGACCTGGGTCCTGTTTTTCTTATCTTTCAAGTGAATAGTACTTGATAATCACTCTTATTTAATATCTTCCTCTCAATTTTGCTCATTTGTGGAAAAAGTCCATCATCCAAAGCTTAATCTGTCTTCAGAGAGCCCTTGTGGTTGGTGAAAGTTTGTGATTCACAGTATTTTCAACAATGGGCGGCCTCCTCTCAAATAAAGGAGCACCCGTTCCAGAGTAGAAAGCAAAGAGGAATCCTAATTCATGCTCCATCTCTCTTATGAATTTTACTAACACATCTTTCTCTCATAACCTATGTATTTTAGATACAAGGTCAGGTAATGATTTACTGTATTTATATAGTATTATTTACTCACAACAATGAAAATGCCTTCAGCTAAATATCAGAAGGATATCAACTCAAAATAGCATGAATGCTATAGAAGCACACAATGCAGAAGGCACTATGAAATTAAAACAATTAAATAAACATCAACATCACTAAAGCCAGCGTAATTTTGCCCATCATTTCCAGTTGGAATCACTCAGGATCAAATCTTGAATCTCTCATTCTAAATATCTGTAAATTAAGTGTTTTCAAAACAAAAGATACTGCCAATTTTGAGAAGAAACCATATTAAAACCATACATTTATGCTTTGCTAACAGCTATTAGCTCCAAGTCAAAAATGTTTCATACATTATGCTAGAAAACTGACAGAGACGATAAGCTTTCTGCCACATACTTATTTAATCCCTCGTTACAAGAAAGAAAAGTAACATCAGTTTTTACTACGGTAAGATTAATTTCAATTGTCATCATAGGCTTAAAGTGTATCTAGTCTATCCTTCCTACATTAACATTTTAACAAGTGTTTACTGTTGATTTAATCTTATATCAACGTATGAATTGATACTGCCAATACATTTGTCTTTATCTCTCAAATCCCCTAACACAAAAACATACAGGGTCTTGAGACCTCTGTCCCTGAAGGCAACAAAACACTCAGTGCTCCAGAGAAGATGATTGCTACCAATTAAATTTATTTCAATCTCAACTAACTTAAAATATATTATGAAGGGCAGTAATATGCAATTCCAGTAGGCAGAAAGTAGATCTGTACAATCATGGAAGATCAATAAGGACACAGAAAAGCTGTTGATTCCTAGTAGCAAATGACATGCACATACTCTTCCAAGAAGTGTTGTTGAGGTCCTATAATAGAGCCTGGTCGACATATTCTTATCCAAGCAATGGCTTCAGCATGTGTGAACTTGTGGTGTTTCATTATGTAACATGCGATCAGTGTTCCTGTTCTTCCCAGGCCAGCTAAAAAAACACACATATTAACATCTACATACAAAGTTGTGAGCATTTCCTAATTATCAAATTCAAGTACAAGAAACATGTAAGAAAACATGCAACTGATAATTCTGTCGTGCACTTCTACCTCAAACTTTTAAGGGTTGATATTTAAGAAATCTGTGACCAAGCTGGAACTTATTCTTACAAGACCATAAAAAAACCAAAGTGGAAGTACCCTTACAAAGAGGCCAACGTTAATACTTTAAAAATTAAGGATCGAACACATGAAAATGACATGTACACACCACAACAGTTAGCAGCAAACATCTTTTCAGCCAGTGGGATTTTCTTTCTGAATAAAATTTGTTGCGATATCAGCCTGTAAAAACTATTCACTACTAACCACAGAATGACTGAGGTTGGAAGGGACCTCTGGGTCCATCTGTTCCAATTCCCTACTCAAGCAAGGTCACCCAGGGTTTCTCAGGTTCACATTCAGATAGCTTTTGAAGATCCAAGATTTTTGAAGATCTCTCCAAGCAGGGAGATTCCACAACCTCTCTGGACAGCCTGTGCCAGTTTTTAGTCACTTGCATAGTAAAGAAGTGCTTCCTGATGTTCAGAGGAAACCTCTTGTTTTCCAGTTTGTGCCCATTGCCTCTTGTCCTGATAAAGGGCACCACTGAGAAGAGTCTGAGTCTGTCCCCTTCACATATTTATAGACTTGGATAAGATCTGCCTTGAAGCCTCCTCTCTTCCATGCTTAGTTACAGAGCTGTCGTTATAGAAGAGATGCTCTGTTCCCTTTATCACCTTAATCACACCCTTCTACTGGACTGTTTTTAGGAGGCCCATATCTGTCTTGTACTGAGGAGACCAGAACCAGATGCAGTACTCCAGGTGTATCCTCACTAATGGTGGGTAGAAGAATGTATCTGGTGATACTTGGACTAATGCAGCCAAGAGTACTGCTAGCCTTCTTGACAGCAAGGGAACATCGCTGACATGTTCAACTTGGAGCCCACTAGGATGCCTAGATCCTTTTTTGAAGAGCTGCTTTCCAGCCAGGTGATCCCCAGCACATAATGGTGCCTTGGAATGTTCCCAGTGAGTTTTTTCAGGAGTGGAGGTTGAGGTTTATGTAGTCAGATGAAAGATCAAAAATACTTCAGATTAGCAAGTGCACATTTAAGTCACCAGAAAAGTATACTGTCTGCTTTCAGTAACTAAGCCTGGAGATTGGCAAGCTATCCCCATAACTTATACTTCAAGTCAATTAGCAGATGTTTGTCTTATTAATGCCAGAATTTTTGGGTTCTAGCCAAACTAACAACTTGTTGGCAAATAAACTTCTTTACCCCGATACACATGTTTAGTGTTCATGGAAAATAATACAAATACCACTATTCTTGTTTCAGATCAGCAAGACATTTGTCTCCACAATGAACTTACACAATTCTTTAAACAAAAATCAAGCTGAAACCTTCAGAGCCTTTGTTGATCCTTCTTGACTAAGCATGTTCTGTATACTTCCTAGCTGATATGCTGACATAGACTGGTTTGAAATACTAGCATCACAATAGTAACTTTCTCCACAGAAAAATGTAGAACAGTTCCAAAAGTACAAAGAAAACCTTTCAGTTTTTAGCATTTCCTAGCCAATTAGTATAATGCTAACCGTGAAAGCAAAATGCAAAAGAGACGTCTGTAAGAACTAAAACTCATGTCTGCAAGTGAAACTAAGCAAAAAACAAACAAACAAACAAAAAAAACCAGAACAATGAAGAATGGATTGTCAGTTTTTTTTTAAGTAGTAGAGTGGGATGAAAGAGCTCAATATGCGCATGAAAATATTTGTTGTATATTTAGTCCAATTATAAAGTTCAAAGAAAGTTTCCACCTTTTAGTGTTTCTTTTTTTTTTTCCTACAATAAACTATGCACATTAATACTTATTTTGAACTTCAATCTGAGGAATAAATAAGTGCACATACCTTTACAATGTACAGCAATAGCACCATTAGCATTTTCACAAATGTTCAGGAACCTCTGAACTATACTGTCACTTGGTGTGCTTCCATCTATGAAGAACAGGTCATAATGCTCAAAACCAGCATCAGTAAAGCGTTTTGCCTCATAAATTTTTTTGTTTAGTCTTATAATTGATGTGACATTATGTTTCCTGAAATAGGGAAAGTAGGCTTCAGGTGCATGAAGAGGATAACCTGTAAAAAAATGAAAAAGCAGAACGTGCTGGAACAATTATTTTATGAGGATGAAACTCAATGCTCTGGTAATAAAAATCCTTCCAAAAATCTTTGAAAAGTATAAGAAAACATTCTTGCACTGAAGATGCTCTATTGTTTTGTTTTAATAATATAGAAACAGGTTGATATTGAAAGAGTCCACAAAATACTCCTGAAAGCTACTATACATTAAAAGAGGATCAGAAACAACAACAATTACAGCACAGTATTTCTGAAGCACTACACTCTTTTTTTTAAGCACGTAACCCTCTACTTCTAGAGATTTACAGACATTTGAGAGTTAAGGACATACATCGCTTCAGCATTTCAGATGAGCTGTTTATCTGTAGAAAAGCTGTAAATCACAAGAATAAAACATGCTTTAAGAGGAAACACTATTTATGATGGAAATAGATTGATGATCTACATTATAGACAAGAGCAACAGTCAAAGGTAAAGTTATGCAAGAAATATTTATACTATAATTAGTTAACTCCTCCATTACTTCCAAGTTGCCAAGTACTTTCTCTTTGCAACTCTTTCTTGATATGCTTCCAGTAAACTATACTTTTTAAGAAATTTTAGCTCCCAGCTCATACAATTTTCTTTCAGATTCCTAAATAGTTTACAGTTACTTTCCTGAATATCAACTATACTCAAAAATTAAACTATGTGACACCTGCACACATTCCTGAATTTAACATTTTGAAATAAGTACGAGGGCTGCTCTGAAAGTAAAGCCTCCTATTTTATTATACTGGCCTGTATGTCAGAGGCAGATGCTGGTGGTATGGCAGTAGAGACTGAATCTTCCCACCAATGTTCTATTATATTTTGTTGCTGTGTGACAGATGGCAGCAGAGGGACACTGACAAAATGGCATCTGACATGGAAGTGCATAGGAAGCAAGGTTGTGTCAATCCACTGACATCCACCAACACTTGCTAAGCATTTATGGAGATCAAACAGTGGATGTTAGCATAGTAAAGTTGTGGTTGGTGTGTTTCAGTAGTGGTGACAGTGGGCCACCTCCAGTGGTGCAGATTTTGACAAGCACAGTGTGCAGGCTCCTATTCATCACTGGTGAAAAAGCATAGCAAATGGTGGCGATCATGTTGAAAAACGTTTTGTGGCTGAGAATTAAGTAGCATTATTGTGCTCTTTGTATCTGTTGTACTTTCCATGGAAATAAATACAAGGCATAATTTTTCAGAGCAACCTACACAGACTGAATCTGCAGATGGAATTAGGGCATTAATTCTCCCACACTACAATTCTATTAGTTGATCCAACTTTCTCCTTGATTAAACAGGCTTCTGGGACATTCTATGGGACATTTCTACAAGTCGTATATACATATCATTGAATGACTTGGGTTGAAAAGGATCTTAAGGATCATTAAGTTCCCTGCCACATGCAGGGCTGCCAGCCACTAGATCAAGTACTGCATCAAATTACACTCATAACTGCATTTCAAGCACTAGTGATAATTTAATCATAACTAAGTGATATACATGTTAAAAATAAAAGACGTTTTCCAAGTTCTGTGGAACAATTCAGAAAATTTTTGAAGATGTTCTGTAACAGTGACCAGAGGAAAGAAACAAACCAGCTAATGTATTTTCTAGACTTTGATTAAATCTTCAGTAGACAGATTATGCGATTAGCAGCATTCCATTCATAAAGGAAACACAAGAGAGCAGAAAAGGCAGCTATTCAGAAAATATGCTAATAGAAATAAAACAGCATAGCACAAGGAATGAGGTGAAATTATGACTGATTTTCCTTTTAGCTGGAACAAACCTCTACTTCCTTTGTCAGTCTAGTTTCTCTTTTATATTCCATTAGAATTACATATATTTTTCCCTTTATCCCAAGCATGAAAGATAAGCTTCTTTTTGAAGTCATTCCTGGCCTTTGTTACAAAATCTTCAACACATTCTCCCTTACTTTAGGCAGCTCACCAGAAGAAAAGTAAGGGACCTGAGTTTCCCAAGCACTTTTGTCACTGTAAGGAAATCACTGTCAGAAGACTTTTGGAGCTGAGTTCTATGATTGTATATAAAATTTTCATTGCACAATTATTTCTGCAGAAGACAGTTAATCCATAAACCTCTATGACCTTTTGCTCAATGTTTAACATGCTGAAAAAAATAATCAAAGAATAGCACCAAAATACACACATTGAAATCCTGAACCATACCATTTTCAAATTTGCTCTTTGGGTGCGGTCCACTAAATGCCAGAAATTTTCCTGGTACAATCCAGTTGAAATCACCATTTTCTACTCGCTAGAAAATTACAAGAGAATGAAAAAAGCACTTTAAAATCTTTAAAAACAAGGTTAAAAAAGGTTGCTTTTTTTTAATAATAACTACATTCTTGATGCATTAAAGAACTTCAAATGTAATTATCTACCTTACATATATGACTAACATACCAGAAGATGTCTTTCAAAAATCTCTTAATAAAACAAAGCCACAACAAATTTTGTTAAAGTTTTCAGGTAAAACAGAAAGATTCTATATCTAAGATATTTCTCCCAAAGAAGGTTCAGGGTTTTAAGACACCAACTTATAACAACGCTGGCAAAGATGTATGTTTTAATCAAAGAACTTGGAAAAATTCTTCCCTGCAAGGCACTGGGAAGTGGGCACTAAAAACACAATTCAAGGACAACAAATTAAGAGAGTAATTAGCCTGCAAAAACAATTATCCTTTCTCTGCAGAATCTGAGATTTACATTTTGTTGTAGCTCTGATGAGTTAGTAATCATAGAAGCAACAGATAAATCATAAGACAAAAAAAAAAAAAAAAAAATCAAAATCAGGTTTCGTATCTCTTCATAAAAACAGTGCTCACTTTTCACTGACAAGTTCAGAAAAGTTCTGTGAATTCTTTTATTGCCCGAACTGGAAAATGCCTTTTTTTTCCCTGTTATGTTCATTCCTCATTTGGCCATGCAATTATTCTCAGCATCACTTATAAGGACATGGCACTCAGTTCAACTGCATTATGAAGCTTGTGTTTTTAGTTCTCAGTTCATCAAAACATTTTAATGAGTGAAAGACTCTGATAATGGACATTACTGTAACCAATTCACCAACTGCATACTTAGCTAACCCCATTAGGCTTGCTCCAAATCTCCTCACATAGTGAAAACTCCTGTAAGATAAAAAGCTTGCATAAGGACTAGAGAACTAGGTGCCAAGTCAGGACTGCTCCCCACAGGATGTGAATTTGTATTCCAGACTGCAATCTCAATACTGTAGCCCTCTACTCCCTTAGATAAGTTCTGAAAATAAATCTGAATTATTTTTATAGTTGCATTTATGACGTAAATAATTTTTCATAGTTACACAGACTTTTGTGGAGAATTTACATCTTAACCTCTCTGAACTATGTATGTATTCAGCACTACATGCAAATATTACTATAGAAAATTACAAACTATTTTTCATCAAGGCCAACAAAAGGGGAATTAGCTGTCTTGATAGTGTAGTGAAATGGAAGAACTCTAGAGTTCATCTTTGTAAAGAAATGAAATTTCCTTTAGCCTGTTCCCTTTAAGTCTTATGCAACTTTTCTCCACAAAACTACATTTGAAGTGTTAACAGCAAAAATCTGGAGTATTTAAATTTTTAGAAATTGAGCACAATATACATCTAAACATATAAAGCTGACCATCAGACCGCCGCAAGTAAAACAGCATAAGACATACAAAGAATAGGCAAAAAAAATAAAGAGGACTCCAAGTTCTCACTTGGAACTCAGACAATGAGCAGGATTCATTCACACATACATACAATTCAGAGTAATATAAAATGTTAAGCATTGAACAATATAATGGGACAGCTTCGTATACAGCTTTAGTCAATTGTTGTGTTTTTTGGTTTTTACTCGGGGCAGCTCAACATATACCATACACGTGTACATGTTTATACACATGCAATCCTAAGAGTTTCTGCACACTTTTTTACTTTTTATAGCAAACATTTTATTGTTATACACAGATGAAGCAAGAAGCAGCAATTTCATACTTAGTTTTAGCTACTGCTTCATTCAAAGTAGTTCAGCAAAGGCCATACTAATTTCTCAATCAGCATGGAACACTGTACTATATAGAAATCCTTGTACAAATACCTTAATCTTTGTGAATAGCTTTATATTAAAGGTACCTATTGCATTTGCCAACTACAGCATACATGCATGTTGTAAACTGAGTTTTCCCACCATTTAGTCCTCTCCTGGTTTTATATGAAATATTTCCTATAGCTTATGCCTACATGTACTAAACATATATGTACAATGATACATATATATACAATTAACAATGAACTCTAAAAAGAGAATTTAATATATACTCAAATGTTTAGTTCATCTTTAGCTTATACATCTTTCTCACTAACCAGTGCAATAGCAAGAACTTCAGGCAGCTCCTAAAACAAGTTCTGGTACAACCACATTGCTGTCACTGACTCCCTTAAAAATGCTCTCCCTTCTTTTGAAGTGTGGCAAATAAGAGACAAAAGATCATCCAAGTATTCTGGACCAGATGAATACGCACTTTGAGCCTCAGATTTCCAGCTCATAGGTGCAGCAAGGGTATATTTCAAATGTTCTCTACAGCAATATTGCTTGAAAAGCACTACTACTTGAAGACAGAGGTAAAAAGAGCTCAAACAGTTGACGTTTGCATAAGTTAAGGAACAAAGTCCTAGTGGCACCCAAAGCATCACTTGCGAGATGAATGGCAGAATAATCAATGTCATATTGGCATTATACAACTTCACTAGGTAAATATTTTGTATGTGTTCTAATTAATCAAATGTACTGCTATACAATGAAAAAAAGCTCAAGCTTAATCTATATGGCTATAAAAAAAAGTGTAACATGTGGAACTAGCAGCATCTCAAGAAGCTGCCCCGCAGGTATTGAAAGAAAATTGATTCTTTGGATCAGCTAACAGGCTTTGAGTTGTACCCTGAGGGAAGGGTGGGAAAGCATGAAAGCAGTCTCAGGAAAAGGTTTCCCAGGAAAGCTATAAGAAAATAGTATTTTGTGTGCATCACATTGTAATGATACTCATCTTCCATATTGTTCACAGACAGAACAGTTTTAGTATCTGCCAATATTAAGGCTTCCACTGGATATCTAACCAAACAGAACAATGGTGTGGTTTCACGTACTTACCAAACATACAAACACTAAGTTTTACTTGAATAAAAATGTATTTCCAATACATTTTAAAGTTGTGGGGTTCTACTAACTTATTTTAGGCAAACCAGACACATTAAAGGTACAAACCTCATAGTGTTCATATTCATCCACATCAAAAGTCTTAAAGTCAAAAAATCCATGCTGTAAGGCCTAAAAGGCAACAAGGTGTCAGTTCATTCTTAAATATGGTTTATAATCTCATTTTACAATTCTGTTCTTGAGAATCAAAACTAAATCACTAAACATTGTGCTTTTGGCTTGCTGAACTCTTCACATTAAGACGACATTAAATTTTGCACATATCAACACCACAGACAACAAAAAACTGTAACAATGTCCAAAAACATCAGGTTCATCATTTCTCCTTCAAAGACATTATGATGAACATACATTTGTTGCATATCGCTTAAATCTTTGAGTCTTTCTGTCTGACTACATGTTTTTCCTGTAAGGCAGATGACAAATTAAGAAGTAATCCCCCTTTTGTCATATTCTCATTCAATAATTCCTATGCTGAGTATGTTTTTGGGTATTTTGGACATAACAAAAAATAAAACATTAAAGACTTTGTTGGTTTTTTTTTTGTTTTTTTTTTTTGAAGTTCAATGTGATACTTACATTATATCACCATAATATGCAGGCATAAAGCTTTACAGATAGCAGTACTAAGTATAACCTGAACTTTGTGATTTGTTCATGTTATTTCTCCCAACATATTCCAATGACAGAATGAAGTTAACAAGACTATATTAGACAAGATCTATTAATAGGGTTGAAATAAATTGTTCAGTATTTGATTACTATTAATTTATTTACTATTGATAAATACGTCAGTTTTATTCTAGCAATTTGTGTGTAATGCCATCTTAAAACAATTTTAGGAATTAAGAATTCATAGCACAAGTTTCTTTCAAAGAATAGTTGGAATACATTTCAGTGGCTTGTATCTATATGGAATCTAACACATTCTGAAAAGTATAGATATTGCACAACATTTGAGGATTAAGGTGTTTTAAAAACATACCACGTTATTGTTCAGCATATTTGTCACTATTTACTACAGGTAAAGAACTTCCTTCTTTTTGTCAAGGCAAAACCAAAATAGCTTCTCTAACAGACAATTCAGTCTTATGATTGGATCTCTCAATACCTAAGATACCGAGAGGTTTCTTCAAACAGCAGATCTAGAAAAGTGTTATTTCATTTAAGCATGGCTGGATGGCTGCTCTCCAGAATAAGTAAACTCCCTGAATTATATAGATATGGTATATCTGAATCATGAAATTTACCCAGTTAATTAAAATTTACTATAGACTAAGCCATACGGTTTCTGCTCCAAATGTTTTTACTTCTGTAGGTGAACTGGACAAAGATTCAATAATAAATTTCATGGAAACAAAGAGGGAAAATTGATTCCCAAAGTCCTCTTGACGTGTTTGTTGCAGATATTATACTGACTGCTCCTGAATGCTTCAGAGAGCATCAGAATCTGTAGAATGCCACACAAATTAGAGTCTTACTGCTAACTGACAGCTCCTTTCCCACCTCCAGAGAACTAAAAATATTAAGCTTTATCTGTCCTTTTTTCAGTTTTTAAGAGACACTTGTTTTGCCATTCTTTTAAGAATTACAAATAGTCCATGAAGTATCAGTACAGAACCATTTATATAACCTGTTCTTCTCACCAAGATCACTAGGAATTCAGGTGAACAGGAAGTGATCTTTGCTTACAGTGTGAAGTATATAATGTAGTATAAAGTTACCAATTAAAATGTAAAATAACTTTTTTTTTTTTTTTAAGCAGCACTAGATTAATTTTCCCCAGGACCACAACTACAAACATAGCACAGGATCACAGAATGGCCCAGTTTGGAAGAGACCTCAAGGATCATGAAGCTCCAACCCCCCCCCCACCACAGGCAGGGTCACCAACCTCTACATTTAATACTAGACCAGGCTGCCCAGGACCCCATCCCCTTGTCCTGCCAATTCAAATTATCAATTAGCAATTGATAAATTAGCAATTTTAATTATCCTCTCTAACTTTGTTGGTAGGTTTATAATATTTACATTGGGTATCATATGTACTTTGAAACCATAGCAGAGGTTTAACAAACCAGTTGACTAGATTTTGGAAGTGACATGCTAAAACACCAGTAAGGTGCATTAGTTGTTTTGTTTTTTTTTTTAAACAATTTTCAAAATACTGGCATCAAAAAAACAGAACCAAATGAAGCCAAGTATCTGCAAAAAATATATTAAAAAGTGCTCAGAATAGCTACGTGTCCATATGACTTTAGTTTATCAACTTACGTTATTCTCTTTTACCAATGTTCACAAATAACTTATTAGCAGACCTAGTGCACTACCTGTACACTCTACATAGCTGGGCCCGGAATGTTTGCACGTCCTATTTAAGGTGAACTACAAAACCTATGGAAAGCCATACTAACCAAATAAAACATAACCCTCTGCACTTGTCACTACTCAGAGCTTTCAGTAACTCAGGCTTCATGAACAGATTTTCTAATGTATTTTAAGTGTACTTCGCTGTTTGCTGTTTTGTTTGTTTTCTAAAGTCAATTTAAACCTGTTTTTTCTAAGGCAAAGAGTGATTACCTTATTTATTCCCTGTAAACAGTCCAAGACGGTGAGATTGTAGGTGCAGTTCCCAAATGAAGCATCCCTATAAATTTAACAAATTAATTTAATTTAAGTATTGTTTTAAAAACTCGGGAAAAGGCAGCACATAATAGAATATAATCAAGTTATTCAGTCCTCTTGGAGAACTCTGCACTGAAGTTCCTAGAATACATTGCTTACCAGCTTCTCCATGGTGAAGCACTCCTTTATCAAGGATATAGCTCAGTGTGAATACAGTTACGATACTGCAAATTATTTTAGGTATGTGTTTACACATGTCAGCTACCCACATGGCCTTGGACCAAATTATTTATGCTCTCCTCAAACAGGAAGCTTTGCTATTCTCTTTCAGTTGCACAAGGTCACTAGAACACAAAGCAAAGCTTGCTTTAAACGTTATTCAAGTCTTCCTCTGTAACAAGAAAAGGCAAGCTGACTAGTAGCTTGGATTTCACTTTGGGGCTCTCATTTTGATGCTCAATTCCAAACGTGATTATAAATTAATCAGACAGGAAATTGAAAGTTACTTGATATTGGTTCTGCCATTAGAAAAACAATTTCTCTTTAAAAAATGACAGAACACTAAAAAGCTAAATGTATTCAAGAAGGAAGAGACACCAACATAAAATCAAACACTACCACTGAAAATAACAGCAACACATGAATTGGGCAAACTTTGCTTCCCATCAGTTCATATTTTAACAAATTCTGGCTGGGCAGACTTCCAAATCAGCCACTGAGAAAATGCTTGACAGTTTTGCTCTGAGCTACTTTATTGAGGACGTTAAGAAATGAAATTTATCAGAACAATAAAAGTTCAGGGTTTCAGACAGATAAATCTTTAATCAATAATTTAGTCAAAATTTAATTCTTTCATTAGATACTTTCACTTTTGAGACTTTACTTACTATAAGTAATGTGAAATTTATAGCATTGATATGGTCCTTCAATCTCATGTGCTTTAAAAGCAGAATTCTGTCACACGTTATAAGCAAATAATAGAGAAGTCTCAAGCAAGCAAGGTTCATAGAAAATGCATATTTTAGGAAAATGAGAAGTTACAAGAATGACAGTTTCATATTACAGGCAGGCCTCTCCAGAAATCTTCCAAGTTACTAGATTATTAACTGAAATAATTATCACAATGTTTTAGAACAGAAATTTTAACATGCTAGTAAATACTTAACATCCAAAACTAACGCTGAGGTTTTTCAAGATGTAGTCAAAATACTTCATGGCTTTACATTAAATAAGCAGAATATATCACAACAGAAAATGATAAGCTTAAAAGACTATCTATTTTTCACAGAGAGAAGATGAAGATTTTTTTTTGGCACAAGTTTTTCAACAAAAAAAGATCTGAGCAAAAAAATCATTGGGACCAAGTGGGAACAAAATAGTGACAAAAATATTTACAAGTCACTACAATTTGATAAAAGGGATGGCAAACAAAAAACCTAAAATAATGCAAACCCATAAAACCAAGTACCTAGAGAAATTTGAATAGAAGACATGATTGTAACAGATGTCCAATATTATGCCACTTTGCTACAAAGTTGAACAGCAACTTTTTTTTTTTTTAAATATTCAATCTCCCTATCAACTAGATAATAATTCTGTGGAATAAATTGAAGTTAATACACTTTCAGTATTCTGACCTTAGTCAAAAAAGTTTGTCTTGACCTAATATCCTGAGCATTTCAAATAAACTACTCAGTTAAAGTATTTTTGTTTATAGAGAGTTGCCTAAGATATTTTAAGTCGCTGTTCTTATTCTTCCTTTGTTTAAAGCAGAACCAAAACACATTTCCCTCCACAGTCACCTAGATAACTTCCTCCTCAAGTGGAGGAACTTGGCCAAATAACAAAGTTTTTTTCCGCTAGATCAGAAAAATGAGACAAGCTGTGTCAAACCACTGCAAATCTGTGTAAGTATTTAAAGAACAATTTGATCTTATTTTCCAATCACTGCTAAATTAAAGCATTTACTGGAAAAAAAATCATGATTTGAGGTAGCAGAATAGCTACCTCAACTTCAGCATTCTTTGTGTAAACCCTTCTTCCTTTTGATTCCATATAAAATTTCAAGACTGTCACTAAAAATCATAGAATCACCAAGGTTGAAAAAGCCCTCTAAGATCATCCAGCCCAACCATCCACCTATCACCAATATTTCCCCACTAAACCACGTCCCTCAGTACAACATCTAAATGCTTCTTGAACACCTTGAACAGGGACAACGACTCCACCTCTGTGGGCAGCCTGTTCCAGAACCTGATCACTCTTTCGCAGAAGAGTTACCTGGGGTGGTTGCAGCCAAAGCACGGGAAATACTGGGCTCTATCAGAAATAGCACTAACCTTTACAGAAGTCTTGTTAAAAATATGACTATTCTCATACCACAGTAATCCAAGAAGCCAATTATATAGTAATGGAGCCACTAGTATGTATTTCATTGAAGCATCTGTCGCCGCTATTAAAGTTCTACAGCAATAATTCATAATACTAATTTTAGCTGCATAAAATGCTATAAATTCTCAGTGATCCACATTTTGTACAACAGTAAAACTAGATGCAAACACTACCAAAGTTATGAGAAAGAGTACTTTAAATAAAAAATGCTATGCTAACTTCAAAGAAAGTGTTTTAGATGAAACTAAAATTAACTACATACATTCTTCCTACTTCAACTTGCTCTTCTCCTTTGCTCACCATTCTGTAAGAAACTAATGTGCATGATTATGTTTAAAGATAAGAGTCATTTAGAAGTTGCTGGGAGTACTTATGCACGTACAAAGACATTTTGAGAGTTTTACTGACGGAAACAGAGGAATTTGTATTTACAGTGCTATACCTTCTTGTTTAACTCTGAAGCGTGCGTTAAAGAAAACAGGAAAAAAGATCTCATTTCTCATCACACAACAGAAAAGAGCACACAGACTTCTCCTGCACAGAATTACACTGTGGGTGCTCCAATTTCTGTTGCTGATTCTGCGTTTTGTTACAGTATTCTTTTTTTTTTTTTTTTTTTTTTAAATGGCCAAATGCATAACCATCTTGATTTTCTAAGTGTTTTACCAACTATTATCTGACAACTCTGTTTGGTTTCAAAATGAGAAATATATGAATACTTCTGACATATAGATGTAGCATGAATCTGAGTTGGGATTATAGAGCTGCAAATCCCACATCCGATTTCACAGTTACCAGAGCTGACCTCAATACTGCATAATGCTTTCTCTTTCCTCAAATCTCCAAATGCCATCAATAAGAGAATAGTTTTCCCAGAACTTGCAAATAAAGAAATGAAAGTCAAAATACAAAAACTGAAGTGAAATTCATGTCATATCTAGAAACATAACATAACTAAGCTAAAATGTATGTTTTTTCCTTTTGTATTGGAAGTCAAAACAGAGTACTTAGAAGAGAAAATCTAAAACAGCTTTACAGTAGGAAACTGATATTTTTCATGGTTTAAAATGATGTTAGTGGTGTTTTCTTAAGCGGAAGCAAAAAGATAGACTAAAAGGTCTTCAATAGACTAGACTGTCCCCAGGTATCAGTGAATCAGCCAAAAATAAGATGAAAGTTTCTCAAATACAACAATGCCTAATCCTTCTGCATTGTCTTTGGTTTTTCTATTATAAAAATTAAAGCTTCCATACATCTTGTAAGATGAGTATGCTGACTTCTTTCCACCCCTGAATGATATTCACTGACGCTGTCTTCAGATGAAAAACCCAGCTGAAGATCTAAGCCGATTAAGGCCTTTTGAGGTCACCGAGCTCAATGAAAGCAGATCAATTTCCCAGTGGTATTTTCATGTAAACATGCCTCAGAAGAACCTGACAGTCCTGCAGAGCTTCTACCTATTGAAAGCTGTCTGGTTTTTTTCCAAATAGAAGACACTTGACATATCAAATTAACAAGCCTGTTAAATAATCTAGCTGTAACAATGAACCTTTGATCACTGCACACTGATAAAACACTTACACTTGAGACTATTCCAGAGATAAGCTGTACTACAGAAGTTATGTAACATCTAAGTGCCAGGCTGCAAAGTGTAAATTCAAGTCATTAAGAACTGAATTCCACTCATTAATATACCCAGTTATTTCCTTCCCAGATCTCAGAATAAGAGAGAAGACAAAGGGCACTCAGATATTGATTTCCATTTTTTGTAAGTCATTTTAGCCCTTTTTCAAGACGCCACCTATATAGAAGGAATGCAAACTTCCTCACAGCATCAGATTGTTTTGTTTTTTTTTGCACATAATAGTCTGAAGCCAAGCAGATATAGTACCTAATGCAGCAGCACAGATTCATATGCTTCAAGTCTCTGTATCATGCTGTATTTTGCATTAGAGAGGCCACAAGTATCTTAGAACACAGGTGAAAATCATCTGAAAAGTCTTGGAAAACCAGGAAAGAAACATTATTTTTTCCCTATTCCCAGCTAATATTGATTGCCCCGTTGCAGGCCCTCACAAGACCTACTTGTCCTTCTCTCAGCCCCAGTAATTCTTAAGCTCCTTATGCATCTACTCCAGCCTCTTCCTACAAATTTAATTCACAAATAACCCCAACCCCCGCCCCGTAACTTTCAGACTCCCTATTTCTTACCTAGCCTCTTATCTTTTTAAACTGAAGAAATCTATCTCCTCGCTCCTCTTTTTCTCACCTCCTGTACAGCTAGATTAGAAAGCTTTCTCTCCCAGCATGATAAACTATACCACACAGGTAACAGAATCTTCTTAGGCTCTAACCCAGTGCCAGGACTTGACACAGTACAAAACACCTTCAAAAGAAACTTAAATGCTTTCCAGCCTGACACCAAATAAGAAAAAACATTCAAGAAATCAAGATGTTTATTTCTTCCAGCATATAGAAAAATTCTCCCCAAACTTCAGAACTCCACATTCCTTCAGTAAACAGCAAGGCCGTGCTCAAGATTGCTTCCCTTCAATCCTCTGCTTTCCTGATCCCAGAGTAGCTAATTATTCTATTTTGGAATAGAATATTGTGAATTTTGACTCCGGCTCTGCTGAGAATGCTTGTTTGATTCTTGCAATATTAATGATATATAAATACTACAATAATGTTAATTTTCTTTATGAAGTTAAATAACTATTTAACATAATTGCTTTGTGTCACTGAAGTTGTTACTGTAGTTCTTAACCAGTCTCACAAGAAATCAGAGCCGATTACTCTCGCTGCTCCGTACCCGTCAAGCAGAAACAGCATTTTTAATATATTACTTGCATAATCATAAGGGATTGGTTGCAAGGTATGCAGACTTCTTGAACAAACAAGGTTGCATGAAACTGTTCTGAAAGAAAAACCATGACTGCTCCTAAATTTCCCATCTTATAATTTCAGGACTTGATAATTAAGGTTCTTTTCTTTGTCAGTACCTTGTTTCTACATACCTTAATTTTTACTTTGACAAGGGAAGAAGCAGAGAAGGAACCTAAAGACATAGCAATTTATTATAATTTTGAACAATAAGCTTTTTAGAATAGGTGAACAAAATAAAGCTGTTCTCAAGTAACACACATCCTACACTACCGAAAAAGTTTTGCTTCCTACACTACTAATAAGTTTTGCTTTAAGAAAGCTTTGAATAAATTAAGCTTAAGACTCTGAAAACATAAGATTGCGTTAGTTATTAAAATTCTTATATGGAAAAAAAATACTATTTGATTATTATTAATCTCCTGACTAAATTGAACAACTAAGACAGCACTATTTGATAGGAAAGGGAGAAGCAGTTTTCTAGACTCTATTTAAATGCTACATAGTAATCTCCAGAAAGAAGGGAGAAATTCTGGGGAAGTATTTCACTTGTTGCTTCTTCAAAATTAAAAAAAAAAAACTGAAAAAAGAATTGACACTATTTCTACCCTCAGAATAACACTGCTTGTTCCAAAGAACTGTTTGCAGAAATATTCCAGGAGTTGAATCTTCTATAAGTGGAAAGGGCCAAAGCAATTATTTCAGATCAGGAGAAGATTAGAATCCAACAAGCCTAAAAGGGGTGAAGAAAACTATACAGTATTCTTGAACTTAGATCATAATTCCTGTATTTTATATAGAATTTGGTGATGTTAAAAAATAAGAATAACTCTTATGTCAATTCATTATTTTTAAAACACACTTCAGCAAGTGTATGAATGATAATGATATCTGATGATAAAAGCAATCACTGATTTGATACCATTCTTTAAAATGAAGTGTTTGATGGTTTAAGATTTTATAGTTAAACTGGTCTTTACACTTAAGTCTGCCATCCCAGTAGTTCATACTGTATATCTGGCTCCTGCAGAAACTGGTGGAATAGAGACAATCGGATCATTCCTTGTTGAGTGGCTGTAGAAACAAACGAACCTTCTGACATAAACAAGGTAGGCCTACATTTTCAAATGCATCAGATGACAGTGAATACTACTTGTTAATTGCTGACTCCCCTGGAGAAACAGATCTTGACCTTCACACAGTTGTCCTATATCACTTGCTTCTGTCTAAGAATAGTGCCAGATATACTCATCTGTAAAGCACAATGACATTTCAAAGGCCACACAATAAAAAGAAAATGGAAATCTCCTTTAGATAGTCATGACAGCCAAAACTTCTCAGATCCAGGTCTCAGTACCACTTTGCTACAGAGAGTATAGAAAAATTATTAGAAATCATCCACTCATTGAAAACCAAGGCAAAGCAACTTAACTTAAACTTCAGAAGTTGTTCTGCTACACTGAGAAAATGCAACAAGAAAAGAAATTCTTCCTCCACATAAGTCTAGCAGGTTAGCTGCTAGGCAGTATAGAAGATTAGAATCCCACATAGTGAAGCACGATACGTCATAAAGCAAAGTTTAGATTGCTAAAACACAAACATGCTAACGAGTATTTTTTCAATCTGAAAGCTTGCAAAACTGGGAATATCGCTTAAAACTAAAATAAGTCTAAACAGTTTATTTTTCCAACAAAGCAAATAATTCCTTCAGAAGTAAAGAAAATTCTGTGCATTACTCATTTTACGTCCGTGTCAGACATGAAGCCATTTTCTAGGAAAGGAGAGGAATTTATAAAAAAGTATATTCAGCAAATTGCAAAAGCAAAGGTTAGGCCCATTTTTTACGCTCACATACCTAAATGGAATATATGGTGGATTAGATCCAGACAGAAGTGTCTTGTATGCTTCTTCCGGTGTTTTCTTCAAATATATTACCTAAAGGGAGGGAGAAGAAGGGGTGAAGAGAGGAAAAAAAATAAATAAATGAGCCCTGAGCCCGCAGAGTCATTAACTATTTGCATGTTTCCCCCAGACCACTAAACTTTCCTGAAAGTACACCATACACCTTTACAACCAACTCCTGTGCTGTCTGCAGGTCAGAAAGACATATCCACACCACATACTTTTGTTGCAATCTCACATTGCCCCATCTGGGAGACTTGAAGACAGATGCAACATTGTATGAGGATGCAAAACAAGCATCTACACTAGGAGTTCTCTGCCCAACTTCAAATGATTCAAAACAAATATGCTAGTTGAAAAAGGAAACATTTCTCTACCAAAGCTCAATGGAAACATTTCCAACACAAACATTTTCTGATTCCTAATTGTCAAACCACTCTTGAGCAAACAAGATGTCAAATTCAGCAAGTGAACCTGTTACTATGAGACCAGCTTATAGTTAAGGTAGCATACTAAAGCAAGGCTTGTTCCAGTATCACTGAACATTATTCGATCCACTGGCTCAACACCATAGTAAGCAATCATAAGATGAAGTCACCTCATTGCATTTCAAATACTGTTTGTACAGTAAAATTGCTCATAAAATAAATCCAATTTGGAATACATATCGAGTGCATTATTCATAAATAGATATCCAGTTTGGAGTGATATCTTATATGCTACAAATATGTTTTGAAAACTAAGCGACACAATTTTCCTACACATTTCTCTGCAACTCACCTTACAGACAGCACCTACTTTCACTCTGCACATTTAACTGTTGAATATAAGGCATTAATAATTATTTTCTTAACAAAGACATAGGTCCTGATCTAAAAGCTTTGATATTCTACTTCTGACCTTGAGCACATAGAAACAGAAGTAAGCAGTGGTCATTCTCAGAATGCTTGCAATTTGCGTTATGTCTAGAGTTGTATCTCAAATTAATAGAATTCTCAATATTCTGTGGGACGTTAAAATAGCAGGTAACACTTCTTGTGTTTCTTCCTCAAGCATGGACAAAATAGATTGAAAAGGAAAATAAATAACCAAAGTAAGACAGTCTGATACACTTTCACTGTGATGCAGTGAAAAGATCCATCCCTGTTCAGATGCATCACCGTATTTTGTTTGTTTTTGAACTAATACTGATTTCTCTGCTTCGAGCTACTGCTCTAATACGTGGTCAAAACTCCATACACAAACTTAATTACTTTCAAAAGAACAATGCAAATTAATATTAGTTTGTATAGTATTGTCACCACTTTCTCTTGTTGTAGGCAGTGCTACCTGCACAAGACAGACTGAATGTTACAAACTTTCAAACATTTTTTTCCTGACATGTCCATTCTGACATTTTAAACTTCCTGAATAACCATGTGATGGAAAGAGAAAGCTCTCCACTGCTGGGATGCTATGCAGACATATGGGACATACCAATCCTGGCCACATGCATACTGTCAAGAAAAGTTATATTGCATGTTCTAAGAAGTTTGCAGAATTAAAAGGGCATTCCGCAAGTTCACCTTAACACTCTTCCACTACATTTCAAATATAATTTGGTTTCATCTTCACCCTCAACTTCCATTTCTGAATTAAAAGTACATGGAATGGATCCATTTTATTGGTGCTTTGTAACTATGAGAACTCTGAAGCCAGCACAGAACAATCTGAAGAAAGGCATTGTTTGAAACTGCAAAGAAGCTGCACATGCTTTCACAACTGAAATGCCTTTGTACTTGCTTCCAAAGGAGGAATTACTAACTTGAACAGCAGCGTAATATGCTTAGATTAAGAGAGAACAAGCTCTTAAAGCTCCAGGTAGGGTTGAGAAATGTAATATATATTTTTTTAACTGGGGAAAAACACACCTGAAAATGGCAGGCAAATGATTGAATATGCCTTATCAGTTCACCATCTCTCAGTCTCATTTGACCTGATAAAACTTACAAACTTCAGAACTTGACAGCTTTTCTCTGGCATTACAGAAAGCTATCAGTACTAAACAAAAGCTATCAGTACTAAAATAAGAAATCACAAGAAATATGACCAGCCCACCTGCTATCTACTAGAAAAAGGAAAAAGAGCTTAGTGGATCTCTTTTCAGAGCTTGTCACAGTAAGTGTTGCGTTTCACCAAAACTACTCAAAAGGCAGATTTTGGTCCACCAATCAAGTTCTGATCTTAGAAGAACTGTAGCTTTAAGGGTACAGACTAGTATTACTTCTTCCACAGGGAATTCAAAACTTAACAGATACCAGAGAACACAGTCAAATAGAGGTTCCTTGTTTTCCAACCACAAAAAAAAAAAAAAAAAAAAAAAAAAAAAAAAAAAAAAAAAAAAAAAAAAAAAA
>JACDJE010000086.1:1937561-1979216 GCA_016647715.1 Pavo muticus | reverse complement strand
GCTATCCTTCATAATTTGAGTGATTTCTCTAATGAGAAGTGAGGAGTCCAGCCATCTCTTCAGTAGAGAGAAAGTAATCTCCAGTAGTCAAACCTACTCCCTCTTGCCTCCATCCCTCTTCTCTCAGTTTCAGACAAAAACTACTAAGGACATTTTGAGTCAAACCAGGCAACTTCAGTTTTAGTAGATACTTGTAACAGTAGTTGTAACAGTATTTTAAAACAATTTTTTTTTTTTAAATAATTAACTTCTGTGGAAAACTACATGAAAAAACAGAAAAAAACCAGACAACCCTAAAACAAGTCTCCAAACAGACTAAGAGATGAGCAAAGCAATACTAACATTCTCTGTAGAATCTGATCGGACTTGGCAAAATTCAGTATTACCCCATGTCTGACAGCACACAACATTTTATGCAGCAGTCCCAGCAATTTAGTAGTGCAGGGTTCCTTCTATGTAAGACCACTGAAATCTCCACATTCTTCTATTCCTGGAAGACTTTAAATATTTGTTCTCCTTAATCTCAATTTTGCAGCAGAAGTGATTCTTGCAGAATTCTTAAGAGTGAGGACAAATTTAGCAACTGGACATGATTAATCAAATGCATAGAAAGCCTACTGCAAAAAACAAAATTTAGATGTATCTTTGTGATACGCAATTTACAAACAAGGAAGTTACTGTGAATAAAGTTTTAAGCTCTCACAAATTTAAGACTATTCTACTAAAATATTCTAATAGCTATCAGGGTATTTCAGCTCAACTTGTCTAAGAAACTGTGTAATGAAACACTAATTTGCATAATCAGTACTGGAAACCCATTCCTAGAACATGAGCCACTGTTTTCCACGTTTCATTTTACACTTAATATTTTAGCACCAGGACAAATAAAACATGCTTTCTCAATTAGCTTTCACACATTGATAGAGTTCAAAGCTGTAAGACTTTCTGGCCTCAGAAACCTCACGTAATCAAAAACAAGACAAGTGCAGAAGATCTTGAATCAAAGAGTGCATACATAAAATAAAATGATCAAATCACCAACTGTACATAATTCCTTCACAGAAGGTATGACTAGATTATTAGAAATCTTCCTATTATATAACCCAAGAACGTACAACTACTGCATGTGACTGAACAAAGCCCTCAGAGGTAAAGTGCTCTGAAAATGCAAATATCATTTCCCACAGGTGAAACAAATTCACCTGGATTGCAGAATTTAAAATTCTACAGTTAAAAACAACAACATCAAAATAGCAATCATACAAATCAGATTAGATGGTTCATAAATAACTTTTTAGAATACCCATTTTATGAATTTATTGCCATTATAATCAATTACTATAAAAGAATGTGAGCAAACTTCCACTACACTGGCAGGTCTAGGAATACACACCTACAGATACAATTCTGGGTTGAATTTTTTATATAATATCAGATACCTTTGTGCAAACTGTTTTCCAATATTATATTAAATTGAGATGAATTGAAAAGTGACTCAGCTGCAAATAAATTGTTTATAGTTAATGGACTCCGTTTTTGCATTGACAGCACCGTATTAGTAAAGAATTACTCTAAATACGTTGTATCATCTAATAATTGGAAGATACGCAGAATACCTACTAGTCTTGGACAGGACAGTAATGGTATCAAATGCACACATGGATCACTTGCAGATGTCAGAAGTTATGAGATATAAGCAGCTTAGCATATACTAAGCTGGCTTTAAAGTACATGCAGTCCTGGCACACTAGTTTACCTTGTTCTACACATAAGGCTCCCCTCTCATGCATGATGTGCCACCTGGTTCCTTCTATGGAGTACATATACAGTTACATCATGGTACATATGCTATGTGCTCCTCATCACAGTTTTCATTAGACTGATTTCCACCCCCTGCCAGTATGTGTCCTTATCCCCTTAGCTGCTGAACAGTTTGTTCTAATTTGGACTACCAAATATACCAGACTGTTCCAGATTTTAAGTCTTAAATACTGTAAATACGGAATAGTCTTAGTTAGGTGATGAGTCCCCTGCTTGGGGACCTGTCTTATATCTTACATACCTCCTTACCTTTCTGTTCCTAAAGCCCGGCTTTGCAAGAAGACCTGTTAACAAACAGTAGCTCTCCTTGGGTCTAGCTAATGCTGATCAGTTCCTTTAAACTCATCACCCACAGACAACAGAAAATGCTAGTTCTAGCCATCGAGAGGTCAAGGTAGGATCAGACAAGTGCAAACCAGTGAATGAAATTAGATGCTCCAATCTCTATATATGCCAAATGAGTGCTCTCCCTATAGATTTAATTTTAGTAGTTTTAAAATATTAAGGGAATCTTTCTAAATATAGAAGTGGATATATAATAATGCAGTCATTCCATTCAGACTTTTTTTTTTTTTTTTTTTTTAATATTTCCCTTCCCCTTCACAACAAGAGTGCTACCTGCCTTTGTCTGCCACTTGTTTTTATTCTTCTTTTTATAGAGTTGTTCCATCAGGTCTACTCCCAAGGATTAAAAATTTACCCCAAATATTTTTAATATTTAACTTAAATCTATTTTTTTCCCTTATCTTTCAATTTAAATAGATCTTCTTCCTTGCATTTATACATTACCCCATGCTCGCAGCAAAACATTTTGTTTCATTACAAGAATCTGCAACCTAAGGACTTTCAACATAATCACATGCATTTATTCAACTTAGCTTTCAGCAAGACCTCAGTCCTGAAAGAAATATACACACAGTTCACAGCCTGACTCAACAGACTTCTCCACAAGTCAGCTGACCATACGGATGCCAGCTCAGGACCAGCAGCTTGCTAGTTCGAACAGTGTATCAGTGTAAATCATGTTATTGTAAAACCTCTTAAGTTTTCCGCAAGTTTGTTCCAATTCTGGAGAGGAAAGCAGGAAGGTGAAAGTTCAAGTTTGAGCTAGACTGCTATGACAACACACAAGTGGCCATGCAAACCTCAGCTTGGGATTATCAAGACTTGTGTGACATCATAAGTAAGGATTTTGTACCTAAGATAGCTCTGCGTTTTGCTCATAATCTGTAATATTAGAAGGCTGAAATGCATCAGGTCCTCCATTATTATCAGCAGACAACAGAAATTAAAGAAAAAAAAAAACAGAAAAAACAAAATGGGTCTGGTCTTACAACTTAAAGGCTCTAAGAGAAAGCTTTCTCCCACCCCAGCACGAATCTCACTGTAACCTTAAGAATTACTTGATCCTAAGCCTGGCAATTTTAGATAAGAGTTTTTGGTTCGCATTTTCTGACACTTGAGGAAGTGGTGTCCTATGGGAAACACGCATACATTCCAATGCCATTCCTTCTGCAAGGAAATAGAGTTGAGTGCCAATGACAAGGCTTGTCTAAAACTCAAATAGCAGAACTGTCAAAGGTAGCTTAGAGAAGAATTAAATGACAACCTGCCTGCCCACCTCCCCTCAGGGGCCACCCCTTGGGACATTAATTTACACAAGAAATATTTCTTAAGGAAGGCTAGAAGTATCCATGCAACAACCGGTACTTACAGCATATGCACCTATTAAAAAAGCCGCATTTGCTCGTTTCCGCTGGTCAAAACTGGTATAGTAAACTATCTTCTTTCTTGACAGACTGAAATACTGTTAAAAAAATAATTTTTAATTAATCAGATAGTATATTTACTAAGAATACATTTTAAAAATTCTTTGAGAGGCTGTTTTTCCAACACCGACACGTAAATGAGAGCTTCTTAGAATTAAAGGAGAAAAAGTTACTGATACCACGGACAATCTTCTTACATTACAGATAAAAGTGCAGGGAAACATCTGCTGTTCCAGAGCAAATATATTAGTTTTGCTGTGCAAAAATATACTATAAAATGCAGTTCAATCAAAACAGTGTATATAAAATGCTTCTTTTTTTCCTAACGTAAATATTTGAATAATAGCTTAGGGATGCTGTTGAAAGTCATTGCAATTGTTAGACTCTCCCATGTGTTAAACGTCTTCAATACGAAACCATGGAGAAGACAACATACTTTCTTTTTTGAGGAAAAACTCCAACTAAACAATCTTCCTCTATATTACCTGCAAATGGGGTGACAGACAACATATTTTGAAAGCTTCAATAAGAGTTTATAAGAAAACTGCGCAAGCCTGAAAAAAAAAAAGGTTAGGCACAAAATAAACGAGGAAGTCTTGCAATTAATTCTTCAGGAAGAAAAGAAGCCTCTGTCAGAGTTCTGTGGACAAAACTGCCATTGAGAACAAGAGCAACGAGCACAAGAACAATGCGGACAAACTGCAACTATTTAAAGCTAGAGAGAAAACTGTCATTTAAAAATGGCAAACTAGGCAGCTTATTGCAATTTAAAAAATGTATTTTTTTACTTCATGAATTTCTACTCTAATTACATTTTGCAACATTATCACACGTGCTTTTCCTGGTGGATTTCCGTGGCACAATAATTGTTGGAGGAAGACATCAGCAGATGTACCAGACTTCGCCCCTAAATATTTGAGCAGTATTCTTATTTTTAAAAATGCCTCCTATTTATTTCAATGGAAATAACAACAGACAAAGAGCACAATGACACTATTTGATAGAGCAAATTTTCAGCTACAAAACACTTTTTCAACAGTCTCCACCATTAACCAATTCACACGGATGAGCTGATTGAGACACTCTTAACTTTATGGTGTTACAGCAGTGCAAAATGTAATGGAGTATTGTTTGGAAAGTTCACCCTTACTGCCATACCACCCACATCCTCCCCTGATGTTGTGGGTCAACATAACGAAATAAAAAAGCATTACTTTCAGAGCAGCCCTTACAGGAACTGCCTCTATTCTGGTGCTACTGTTACTCAAGTTCAGTACTCAACTCCTCCTTGACAGTTTAAGTTTACTTTCTTTTCCTGCCCTTCACACAGATGACACCTGGGGGTAGGAGATAAAGTAACCATAGGATTGTGTTTTAGTTACTTAATTAGTACCACTGTGTCTCACTTACAGAAAAAGCTCACCTTATTCTTGTAAGAAATTTTAGGAGCCACTTAAACTGCAGAATCAAATTTTGCACCTCCAAAACATATAGAGCAGAAATTATGGAGAAAACTGCTGTACACATCACAGCAAGCCGCTTACTCCCACCCCCCAGAGAAATACAGAGCAACTCTAACAGCACATTCCAAGCTGGTCTCATTACCCACAGTTCCATAGGTGCAAAGGCTGTGAGAACTAATGCAAGTAAGTGCATCTAAATAAGATTACAGTTGCCAAGTGGGATGATGACTATTGATTAGAAGTGGTCCTATCTTGAGATCAACAACAATACCTCTGTGTATGCATAAACATACAGAGCATAAGTAGTTATTTAATTAGTAAAGCTTTCAATTTTTATTAAAACTTGTCAAAATTTAAAGATTCCTCCTTTCTTCCCCCTCTTCAATTTTTTTTAATTTTAGTGTTCTCTAACTGCAGTTCCACCCATGTCGTGTGGGTGGGATAACATCACAGCAGTTATGCAACAGTGACAGGACTTCAATTATAACTTGTTGACTACTACTTATTTTAAAGCAAAGTTCTTTGTAACAGTTTACAGTTCACCTGAAACACTATTTGAAAGTGCAGAAAGTATATGCTAGTTGCTAGCTATCCAGAAGTAAGTTCTACTCAAAAAGACCGCATTTCATGCTTTATTTTCAGAGCAGACTTCTTTGTCATAGAAGTCAGTCCAGTTCTGAAATATTTTTGTATTAGAAAGATGCAAGAAGTGATAGCACACCTTCAATGCTTCCAAAACATAAAAATGAAAGTAGGGCTTTATCACTGCTTCATTTTCAAAAATGCCAGGGTTTCATCTTCGAGCCAGACAACTATGTGATTTTTTTTTTTAATCCTGAATAAAGCTTTAACACAGAATTGAAAACTAATGCAAATTAATGGCTTAGAGCATAGCAAGCAAAGGAAAACTGCATCAAGATACACTCAGTCACTATTTTTGTCTACCCACTAGTTACCGAAAATCAAACTTCACGGCAAACGTTGCTGAACTGACCTGCTGCATGCATGAATATTTCTATTAATGCTAACACAAATTCTTCACCCAGTTACACTTTAGGTATCAATATTAACCTACTCAAATGATAAAAGGAGCATACTGCCATTTTGACCAAATTTCATGAGGTAAGTCTAGTTCTGGCTAGGTTCAACAGCAAGTGTTAAGGACATTTGCTTTTAAGGTTTTGTTTTGTTGATTTTGTGCTTGTTTTTTTTGTTTTTAAGTGAAGAGACGTCTCCAGAACTTCACCTGAACGTGGAGATTTGTTTCCTTCAATACTGCACAACTCAGAAGCATCAAAAATGAGTCCGTTTTGGAAACACTGTGAGATGTCTAGAGAACAGCTACAGTTAAGGATGATATAGTAATACTGTCGCAACTCACCCCTTTTTTTAGAAGTTAGAACACATGCACTGTGAAGTACCAAATATATTTTTCTTTATCAATAAGAAAATTTCAGTAGAAGGCAAAAATGTAATAAAGCAGTACCTGTCAAGATATTTCTCAGAGGAATTCATTCAGAGAGTCTTTTTTAATAAAAGCAGAAGCTAAAAGAGAAGTGCAGCAGGTTTTGTTTCAGGCAATAAAACTAATTCATTGGTATATGAAAGGATTCCAGGACATATTTTTCCACTTCAAAATTACTTCAATTTTATAATAGATTAATTTTTGCTTCTTGAAGATCCCAAGAGAGATTTACTTGCATTGTTCTACAAGAAATTGCTGTAATGTGTTTAATAAAGTCAGATTCATCAAATACTGCTTAAATAAATACACACAAATGAACTCAAATAACAGTGAATACAATGCTTGCAGACTAGCCATGGAAAATCATGTTTAAAAAAAAAAAAGTACATGCAATCTGCCTCAAAACCTAAGCTGTCCTAAAGCAGAAGCCCTAAGATGTCGTAAATCAATTACCACAACACAGCACATCAGAAATGTTAGCCCCACAGTTCAAAGGCCTGCCAGAATCTTCCCTTACTGCTTTTCCATTCTCGGTAAATCAAATCATTTCTTTAGGAAATTCTCCCTCCCTGACTATGCCTGCTTCTTAGTTTGAGTTTGCATAAGGTTATATATGCTCAAAACACAGTACTTCATTCTTTTTAAATGGAAGAAAAAATTAATTTCATAACTTAATTAGGGGAAAAAAAGCTTGACTAAGCAATTACAAACAGAATTCAGAGAACAAGTAGGAAGATAGCACTGCCAAGCATTTTTTCTTGCTGTCATCTCAGCTAGTCAATATCACCTCCATAGCAACCAGCAAAACATCACAAATGTAACAGGGTCAGTAAGGCTGTAAAACACAGCTTCAGTGCTTTACCTTCAACAACAACAAAAAATGATATTTGAATAAACTCTTCAGTTCTTTAGAACAGAATTAATCACTGCTTTTAAAGTCAGTCAGCATAAAGATACAATAGTTTAAAGTGTTGGTCTGTCATGTACTACATTTTAAAATCAGGTGTTTCTCCCTCCTCTCTGCCTCCCCAAAAAGGAGAGGTGGGAGCAGACCACTGCCTCCTTCATGCTCCATCCCTCTACCAAAACAGAAATAGATGCAGTTGAAAGACTTGAAGAGAAAGTTTGTGGGGTTTTGTTTGTATTTTAAATGAGATCCTGTAGTCATATTTCTCCTGCTTCCATTTATATAAATTTTAAACTTAACAAAAGCCTTCCAAATCATTAAATTCCTTTTGCAATATCATATCCACACAAAAATTATCACACCTAGTGCATATTTTCTGTTCCACGCTTCTTGCAAAGGCTTTTCATTAGAAAAGCATACTCAGTGCACTTGACTAGCGAAGCTGAGCAGAAGTCCTTAGCAGTTACATCTACATTACACATCAGATGCATGCTTCAGCCTGCGGATAAAGCCCTTTCAAGCCTGCTTACCCACTGCAGATAGTATCTAAATTAAGACAGACTGTAGTACATATGTATTAGGGAAGCCAAGTTTACATTAGCAGCTACTGGCCTATCTCAAAGGCAGCCCTAATTGGGCAAACTGGAATCTGTTCATGCCAAAGTTTCTACACTACTCAGATGATATTCCAAGCTCTAGCTGTTTGAATTCAGATATTATTTTCCACTGGTTGCACTATCAGATTACCCTTCTCTACTGTGTATCAGTAGTTTAAAATTAACTTATTTGGAATTAACCTCTGGGAACAGTAACAGACAGCACCTCCTTCCCAGCTGATCTGCTTGAGATTTCTCTGTCCCGTTCCTGACAATCTGTACCCCACACCTAGCACTGAGAGTTTGCTTTTTTTTTTTTTAAACATGTCAAAAAATATGGAAGTTACATTAAAATAACATTAAGTACTGTTAAGCCAACTCTGCAAATGTCAAAGTTACACATTCAGTTTTAATTTGGCTCCCTTGCGTATTTTACTCCTTTAGAATATATGATCTTTAGAATATCATTATTACATGCCATCTAGAACTAGCAGCTTGCCTTGCTCTGGGCAGATGATGCAACAATAAAGGCATTTCACTTTAATACTCAATCATTAAAAAAAGATATAGGGTACTTATTAGTCGTGTTTTTATTTTCTGACTAAAAGTCTTAGTATTTGGAGTCCAGTTTGAAGGAGTTCTAGTTGAAGTACAAAGCATGAAGTTATGCTTCAGCTGTGATACGTAAGAATGTACTTTTGTCCCAGACTGATCACAGTCTGTTTGAAGCTAGAGAAACAGAACTGATGGAACTAATCTCTACAGATCAGAGGGATATTCCATACCAGATAGCATCACGTGCAGTAACAAAACCGAGTAGTAGCTGTTCAAAAGTAGCTGTTGCTTAGAGACTGTTTGGGCAATGGTCTGCTGCTGGGAGGTGGTAAGCAATTGCCTTAGCACCACCTATTCTGTTTTCCCTGTCTTTCCTTTTTATTGCCCTACTTAGATTGTCTTTAACTCAACTCACAAGTTTTTATTGGTTCTGCTTTTCTGGTTCTCTCTCCTGTCCCACTGGGGCTGGAGTAGCAGTCAGCAAGCAGCTGCTGCTTGCTTAGTTGCTGGCCAAGGTCAACCTACATCAGGCTTGTGGCTTTATCACAGGACAGTATTGTTAGAATAAAAGCTGGTGTGATCTTCCAAAATAAATGCTGCATTCACATATTCAAGACCACTTTACAAAGGAAGGACAAAAATTTTGCAGTCAAAAGAAAAGCTACTGAGGTATCAGAAGATACACTTTCTACATCTATAGCAAAGCAACTCAAAATTGCCTTCAATCTACAGCACTTGGGAGGAAGCAAGAGAATAAGGTTTCTACGGACTAACTGAAAGCAGTGACACTTCTGCAAGTACTACAGAAAAAAGAACCATTTTTATACGTGTAAAAGACTTTTCTATAACACCATCATTACAAGCAACATTTTATTTAAATGAAAGATTCCAAAGTTTTAACTTTTTGACTGAGTGAGATTTAAATACTGTGATTTTGGAGATCATGCTGCTCTTTTCATAGGAGACAAGGGTGAGCAGGGATGTTTGCCTTAATATCTGTTGTGGGTTTTTTTAATACATTTTTGGAGGGAGGGTGGGTTTGTTTGTTTTTTAGTTATTCATACCAATGAATAACAAAGTTGGTAACTTTGTTAGCTGCAAACCCATGAAATATCCATACAGCCGTACTAAGTCTTGTTATTTACTATTTCATTACTAAACTTAGATTATGAAGGTGAAATCATCCTTTAGTGCCTCACCTGCTAAGCAACAATGATGGTATATTCCTTTTCTTCATTCTTCAGAGGTAGAAGAACTCAAAGCAAAGAAGGGCCTTAAGCTTAGTAGCAATTATCTATCGATAGCAAGTACTTAATAATCACTTTCAAAATGGAAAACAGGTTTTATCTGAATTTGAAAGCACAAGAATACAGGAACAATATTTTTTTAAACAAAGCTTACCTTTAGTTTCTTATTAAGTTTACAGCAATATCTGTATAACATCGCCAAATTTAAAGGTCCAAAATCTGCATAGAAACTTTGAGAAAAGAAAAAAAATATGTTATTTATGCAAAATAGCTAAGTAGATTTCAACATGCATGCTGTTGATAGCTAAAACTGCAGAACAGTAAACTACGGGGAACACTGAGCAAACAATATACACAGTGCACCACATAAACCCTTTATTTCAGCTGCTGCAGTAACTGAAATTTAAGCCTAGTGTTTTTTTTTTTATCCCATCTTCCATTGTTCCAGAGACCACATACTATATACACGCACCTCACACAGAATGCTTTACTGCTTTCCCTTTTGTCCCCCTCAGTCCTCTTATTTCTAAGAAAAGTTCTTAGGAGTTTATCATTTATTTCGTGTTTTCTCATTGTTCCCGTTCCCCTCTTCTAGATTTTCCTTAAACATTCACATGCCCCTTGGATAAGAGAGAGCAGCAATAGTCCATACAAGAAAATTACTGCAAAAAATAAGTTTCCAGTAGGGATTCACAGTGCTCTCTCTCACTAAACCTAAGGCTTATTACTTCAGTATTATCCCTTTCATACACACATTCTCTCAAACAAATAAAAACATAAAAAAAAAGCCTGGTGAAGAAGAGTGAATTATATTGGCCTGATCACTGCTCAGAATGAGCACTCTGCCTGCCACACCAATGCAGTGTCAATATCATCTACTTTACAACATCACATTATAGCACAAATGCATTCATCCCTGGCAGCACAAAACATTGTGACAATGTTTAAATAC
Organism: Pavo muticus; assembly: GCA_016647715.1. Taxonomy (NCBI): domain Eukaryota; kingdom Metazoa; phylum Chordata; class Aves; order Galliformes; family Phasianidae; genus Pavo; species Pavo muticus. Next base: position 1,968,441 of record JACDJE010000086.1, on the reverse strand, counting down.
AGTAGCTCATTAGCTGGGTCAAAGACTAAGCTGTCCAACTCCTAGGATGGAATTTGTAAGTTCACAGAACATAACTAACTCAAATGAGAATTTTAGTGGCAATAATGCAGTCACTAACTTTTAGAATTCCCCATCTCTTCTAAGATAAGGCTGCCAGATACACTCAACAGTTACAGCTGTTTTAAAATCAAAACTCCCCATTATCTTCTTAATAGAAATTAAATGAAAAAAGAACAAGTATGATTTACAAAACAATAATTAAAAACTGGAGCTCTAAGGACACTGTAATGAACATGGTTTCTAGAAAAGCACCATAGGTAGCTGGTTAACATCTGTTCTCACTCTGCAGCACTAACACCTCAAAACAAGAACAAAGCCACACCTCTTGTTCTAGTGTTACCTTTGGAGTATTAACTCACTTGCATGATGAAAAATTAGAAGTTGGATTTTGAGATTCCTCTGTGAAAAACACTTGAAAAAATATTGTGGAGGGAAAAAAAACAGTGGAACATAATAGTTTCTGATGCAGCTTTGATCAGCATAATGACATAACTGAACATACAGTTCACCTAAAGCACAGAACTACAGCCGTGCTTTAGGATAAATTTCCATTGCTATTCATTTGCTAAAACTACAGCCATATGAACTCATTTAATCACTTCTTTTCTGCACGATTAAACTCAATCAGAAGCACAGGAAAAGCAGATTAAAATCAATTCACCAATCAATTTATCCACAACAGACAAACTGCTTACTGTTTTGACGGATGTAAAGAAAAGAAATTTATTTATTTAATCCAAGCAGTAACAAAATATTTCTAAAAATAAAACTACTCAGATTCTCATTTACTGTGATTGTCCATCATTTGCTACCATTAAGCACGCCACGCTTTTCTTAATACAGCCAAAAAAAAAAGTATCAATATTTAACACCCTGGTATTACCACTCTTTGGCTGATGCTTTCCAAAATCCAAACACAGACAGAAAGAACAGGCACTTCTAGTCAGTCGTGCACCACTACTATCGCCCATACACAGACATGAAAAACATTAAAACCCACTGGCATCTCCTAATTCCTTTACACAACACCATGGGGCAATACAGACAAGCCAAAACAAGCTTGACTTCACTGATACAATGTTGTAATACCTGTACTAAGAATTCTAACTTTTTCCATTATATGTCTTCAAACTGAATTAAGCTTGAATGTTCTTTTTTAAATGGAGCTAAATGAAACAAGTATTTCACAGGTCTCCAAACAGAAGAGTTCTCTGACAAATAACATAAAGCTCTGTACTGAAGTCAGTGAACTCCTACAAAACTCTTCAATTTTTATCCTTAAAACTGAATACGTCTGACATGTTTAAACAGAAGACTTTAATCTTATCCACGCCCATTACTTTTAGAATAACGGGCCGCTTTGAATTCAAGTCACTTAATCCGGAGCCAGTCAGTGGATTTTCTTCTTAAGAACAGAATTTTGACAGCTACATATAAGTGGAAGATGGGAAATCGGGGGGCAGAAATAAGCAATGAAGAGAAACAGCACATCGAGTCAGCCTCTAAACTAAGAATTTTACCCAGCAGAAGTTTAAGACAGAAATAAAAAAAAACACACACACACAAAGAAATGAAATCTGGTTACACAGTATAGTCACCATTAACCAATATTCATGCATTTGCAATTCCTTCATAGGTAATAGATTTTCATTATATCCAGATGTTCTTGTAAGCATTTGTACGCCATACGAATCAGCACATCTCTGAAACTTAAGCCAGTTAAGAGACAGTCATTTGCAATGGGGGTGGGAACCAGATACGAGGAACAGAAGGCAAGTATGGTATTAATCTACATTTAATTATATTTTGTTTTAATCAAGTACTTAGATGATAGCTAAAATTTTTCTTCCCCCTCACCCCGTGGAAGCTTGCTATCTTTATGCTTCTCCAGCTACACAACAGCAAAACCCCTGAATCCACTATGTGAATATTTAAATATTCTACTTCAGAAATACCATCATAATGCTACCGGGAGCAGAAGCACAGCTTTCTGCTTAGAATCAACTCCTCAAACCACCCTTCTCATCAGCTCTCACAGCCAATCTATCATTTCAGATATTTGCTGCTTCGTATCACAGAAATTTCCACCTACCTAGATAAGCCAGCCTCAGATCAGCTCATTAATTTACTCTTTCATGCAAGTACTTTATTCCAGAGAATTAAAACGTTAAATAGACACAGTCTAGGACTACAGTCTTCAAGACAGAAACTCAAGATGTTTCTGACTGTAGTTCTGTACAATGCCACATGAAGGCGCCATGAATCAGATCAAGCCGTGGGCACCTCGCCTGAAGGAAGAAGTTAACTTTACTAAGTATTTGAACTCAGCTGACCCTAGCACAGCAGTAAATGATAAACGGCTTTAATATCCGGAAGTAATGGATGGAGCGCAGTTGCAGCCAGTGAAGGAACACCATATACAGGCAGTCTCTGAAATGAATAGATGACCTCCATGTTAACATCACAATTGACAAATTTATGGCTAAGGCACTAAGTTACCTTTCAAAAAACAAACTGAACTACTTACACTTCACCCCAGAAATCTGAAGGCGTACACAAACTTTCCCCCACAGATAGATGTACTAACGAAGTAGTTTTACACTACCATTCCCTTACAAATTTTGTGATACAGCAACAGAAATACAGATGAGAGGATAGGAGGCTCCTATTTGAAGATTTACTTCAGGATTCTTTTCTTGATGACAGATCAGCGTAAGTTTGGAGCTACTGCTACACTGAATGAGGGTACGCACGCATTCTGCATTCAGTAATAGGTACTTACAGCAGCTTGAATATTGTTCAAACCCCAATTACCATACTGGAAAACAAGATAGAACAGATTCACAAAGTCAGTTCTAACCATGCACAAATGCTCAGAGGAGATGATGTTACTTGCATGGCAGCTTATTCGGTGTTTGAGTTAGTAATTTTAAAACAAGAGCACAGCATAGCTATTGCAGTCTCTTTCTGGAGTACATATACAAGAATTGGAATGCAACTACTCTTCTCTGCAAGAACCTTGCTTTGTTGGAGACTAACAACCATATAAAGGCCTCTTTTCCACCAAACAGGAGCACCTCAAGTTTGCTGTCATTTGGGCCAAGAGTTTAACCATAAGAACTGCAGAAAGCAGCTGAAATGCAGTTTCCTAAATACAAGACTAACCTAATTTGTAAACACGTTACAAAGATCCAGTTTCTTGCTTAGGTTACTATTAAAAATTAGCAATAAGACTAAATTAGAAGAAAAAAATTCCCCACCTGCTTTTCTCTCCCCGCTAGGCTGGGTCACTAGAACGTCCAGATGTCTGCTCCGCAGGCTGTCAATCCAGGTATTAAGCAATACAAGAACCAGGCACTGCAGAAGCGGTTAATGGCCGCTACAGGTAAACACTTCAAACCGTAAGGTGAATCGCCACAAGTTTTCCAGATGAAAGACAGAAGTATCAATCCATGTATTAATTACAACATAACTCTGGTGGTCCTGAAATCTCACCTATTTGGTTTTCCTTCTCCCACCCCTGCATTCCAAAGCAAGTCTCACCTTCCCACTTCTTACGCATGTGAACGAAGGCAGGATGCCCAACAGCATTAGCTGCTGCTTTAGTCCCACCAATTCCTGTCACATATAAACTGCTGAGAGCTTTCTTATCTGGGCCAAGACACAATCCCCAACACTTTCCACTACTTAGAGATTGCACACCGCTGGATGACAAAGAAAGCAAACATAATTCTAGAAGCAATATCACTCCACTGCTTGCATCTGGAGATAGGAGTAACACAGAAGTCATGGATTACACAAAACACCAGGTACTCACTCCATTTCCCCTCAGATGTTCCAAGTCTCCAAGATCCCATCTATTCAAAATCCAAGAATAAATTGCAGCTCCAAGTTACCTACACTTAAATAGCTACTCCAGATGCAAGCATTTTTCAAACAATACTTCTAGATGTCAAGAGCAAAGTATCAGCTAAGATATTCTTCCATTGAGTTTGCCTGTAGAAGAATCTTAAGATTGTTAGAAACATACTTTCTACGGAAAATAAAAGTCATCTTAAGAGTGACCAACTTTCTTGTAAAAGGTTTTCTATTTCAAGCTACATGTCTGTCCAGTAAGAAACTGGAGCCTAGAAAACAGATTATTCCAGTACACATTTACTGCAAACAAGAAATCCTCAATGCCTTTGTAATTTGCTTTCATCTTTTCCATGTGAATCACAGAATAGTTGATGTTGGAAGGCGTGCCTAGAGGTCACCTGGTATCCTGGCTTGAGCAACTCCCCTGCTCAAGCATGGATACTCAGGATCACACGCAAACAGCTCTTGAAAATCTCCGCTCAGGGAAGCTCCACCTGGACAACCTGTGCATCATCACCCACACAGTAAAAGTGCTTCCTGATGTTCACGCAGAATCTTGTATTCCGGTTTGTACACAGTCTCACCTTGGTGCTGGGTACCACTGAGGAGCCCGGCTCCATCCTCTTTGCAACCTCAGTGATAAAGTTCACTGAATTGAGACTTCCGCGGGCTAAACAATCCTAGCTCTCTCAGTCTCTACTCATAGCAAAGGTGCTCAAGTCCCTCCATCAACTTGGTGAAGAAGGCACAAAAGTGCATATAAAATTTATTAAATCAGTACTGGAGAGAACATCTCAAATGCTACAGTGCAGAGCTTCAGGAGTTTCAAATAAAATTATGCTAGTAGTTGATATTCTAAGCAGAAGATGATACTCTCAGTTTCCAGATCTCCTGACTTTGCTTGCAGTGAATTTAAAAACAATTATTTTAAGACAAAAAAGAAGCTACAGTACTGTTATGTCCAATTTTTATGGAAGGCTGCTAATAAAACTGATATTTATGAAGATTAATTTTTCTCTATATTTACATTCATACTGATAAAAGCTGGAAGCTAGGAAGTTTCTTAGACGTGATGTGGTTTTGTCACTGTTTTTGTGGACTCCAGCTCGCTAAATTATCTTGGTCATTTGATGGTGAAGTTCAACTCTCCGAAAGCTGGAAGTGACCAAGGAACTCTCCGCACTGCGTAAAGCGACAGCTCTGTTTGTTGTAACATGGCTAAGGTTGTTTTTTTTTTTTTTCCTTTCAACTGATATAAGCCACGAAAGAATGGTGAAGTTCAGGCTTCCTACGCAAGTACCATTACTGGATAACCCTAGAAAAGCAGCATTTTATACTGGTCAAATAAACAAGCTAACCCTGACTCACATCGCTGGAAAGCAAAGCTGCATTGCATATGCAAAGAAGAAAACATGTCCTAGAAGTCCAAAGAATACTCATTAAATGAAATCATAGCTTTGGGTTTTATTGTATTTCTGCTTGAACTCAAAAAAACATAGCTAACATTAAGACTACTGTGGAATGAGCAAGTAACATACCATGGCTTGAAGGCTGTACTGTAAAACATAGGATGCACGGGGAATATCATACTATTTACTTTTGCTGCTGCTCGCTAAGTTTCAGATAAGATCTGCAAAAGCTGTTTATAAAAAAGATCCAAAGTTACAAGTGACTGAGTGAAAACACAGTTTATGAGAATTGTCACTATTATTTACCAAAAAGTGATACTCCCAGTTTTAACTAACTTCTAATTTTGCTTGAAAAATTTACACAGCAATAGAAAGGATGTTACAAATCGTTTTGATGAAAAGATGTGACAGTCAAGTTAACCAGTCAAGTGTAATATTCCCAACCCTGATCCGTTTACTGAAAGGTAAAGCATGAAAGACACTATTCTTAGCGAAGAAAAAGCTTCTTATTCTTGCCTAACTCACTAATTGAGATCTTGCCAAGGCAAGGCCTGTCTATTTGCCAAATGACAGTCCTCATCAAGCTGGATTATTTCTCATTAACTCAGTTTTCCTGAAGCAATAGTTACCTGCAATACATTATTTTGCAAGACTGTATTCTCTTGTAGTTAATACTGCAGACTTACTCAGGAGGGACCTCAGAGACTTTCAGAGAAAGACTGACAAAATCTTATGGAAACAAAACAACTGGGCGGGAAGGGGGGAGGGGAAGCTATAAGAAGCCATAGTTGCATAAATTCATTCTAAATTCAAACAGGAAATTTGCATGCCATCTCTTCTCTACCGCAATAGGTTCCAGGTTAAACTGCAGCATATGCAACTGAAACTGGGGCAGTTCTACTAGTGAGCTCCCAGTCAGATCACATGTGATAAAGCACACTGAAGTCCTTTCTTTTTCATTTTTCAAAGTATCAGTGTTTAAATAAGATAGTTTTACGAATTTGTTAAAACAGCTGACAACTTCAAGTTAAAACCGAAGGCTAAACTACTCAAGATGACGTAATCACGTTTTGGGTATAACCTGGTGATAAATCATGCGATGCACTACAAGAGCAAGCATTCAGACCAAAACTTCCAGACACATCAAACTTAGAGTACTTTTCTTTAATAGAGTACACTGTTAATTTACACTATTACTTCCCTATGTCTCATCAAGAGTGAGGAGAGAAAAAGAATGAAGTGAGACAGGAAGGAGATTACGTACTATGTGATCCACTAATATGCTCTCTATATTCAGACCAGCAAACCCATACTCGTATATTCATGAGATTTTTAGACCATGTACTGCCCCAAAGAAAGCAAACTGACCCCACTATAGTCAACTAAATTAATTTCTGCATCACTTCACTGTTTGAATTATCACTGAAGATAGAACAGCCCAAAGAAAAGCAGCTCAGTTCCATACACAGTGAAGTACCTTTGTCTAGTCGCTAGTATGATACATCTTAACAAAACTAAGTCAATAAATAGCTGCGTTAGCAAAGTTATTTACATACCTCACAGGTGCTGAGGATTTTGTGCCTGAACAGACATCTCCTATCCTCCTCCTCTCAACTAATTGAACTAGTTCAATTACAAAGCAGAAGCAGCCAAGAAATTCTGATGAGGAAGAGCAGCACAGGTAGGTAATTTTGAATGAAGACTCTAGAAAACACTGTTCTGGGGTACAACACTCCAAAGTTTACTTTCAAATTTCATTTCAGTATCATATAATATTTCCAATCACTTTCTCAGAAAGGCTGCATTTTTGAGAAAGCTATCAGGAGTCCCAGCTTGGTGTCGGAAGTTAAGTTCCACTATTACTTAGAGACAAACTCAGGTGGTCAGGGCCTATTTTTGCTGTGCACCCTGTGAAGTACACCAGACGAACACTTAGCTCACTGAGAAGCACAAAGGGAACCTATAGTAAGTAGAACCAGCATTTTCCTAAGCACTACCTGACTTGTATTTTATTTCTCTTTTCACTACTAGCTTTCCAATTTCAGAAAGATGCTGGTAAAAATATAATGTGGCAACCCAGTCAGCATCTGCTTCTACTTCCCTGAGAATACAACCTTCCTTAGAGATGGGAGCGAAAGGAAAAATAAGTAAAATTTTTAACGTGGTTTTACTATCAAATATCACATACACTAATAGAGATGTACACCATGGTGCAAATACCAATGGCAAATTTAGCATTGCTTATCTAGAAGAGGTAGGTTATTATACAGGATGCATTCGTGCTGCCAGGCAACCGTCACTTAGTTTCTACTTCACATTACATTTTACTATTTTGAGAATACAACAGGATGGGTACTGTTACTATATAAAAAATAGGATGCCTCTAGAAATGGTCCCAATAGATTACAAGCTGTTGACTCAGAAAGCATACCACAAGTTACATGTTTAAGGTCTTAAATACGCCCTAGAAGATAATAGAAGAAAGCAAAGACTTCTTTATCTTCTTTATCTGCTATTATGTTACATTCTGGTGCATGGTTAACCAGTATGTAGATTAAGTAGTATATTTATTGAATTTGCTTCAATGATAGTTACAGAAAACACCCCCATCTCCAACAGGAAATTACAAAAGTTAACTTTGAGAAAAGATCATCAGGAACTCCACTAGAAAATAGACAGCTGAAGACAATGAAGACTCAAATGTGCGTTTAAAAAAAACAAAAATCAAACCACAACCTAGAACTGTAAGCTTTGCATAGAAGATAAGCTACAGACTGAGGAAAACTGCTTTGCACCTTCACAGAAGCAGCACTGAAGTCACAGGCATAGAATGTAGTTGATACTCTTTAACCCACGGGAAAAAAATGTGTTTTACATAAGAGGATTTCTTGTTGCCCCACTAGAAATACCATGTAGTGCAAACCCTCTGTCAAGTGGTAGACTGTGCAGGAACAGCTATCTGGGAACATAAACTAGAGCAACGACTTTGTAACTACAGCACAGAGCTATTACTTTATTTGTTATGTGTACACATTTCGTGTTTCTTCGTAGAACTCCACCTACAATCAAATTAACTGTTGGCTTTCTGCTCTATTGGTGTCTTCCAGGCACTAGAAGCTATTACTTCACAGAATGCTTTCTCTTCTGTTTTAAAGCTACAAAAGCCAACAGGAAGTGCTATCTAAAAACCTTGAATTAAGTTAGAGATGTGATTCAAACACAAATCAAAGTTTTGCGTTCATGTGATTCTGCATGAAAGGTGATCACTTCATGCTCCAGCTACAGAAAACAAGAATTATCTGTTCTTTCACACACAGTCACGCTAAGCAACCTTCTATTTAAGACACCATTTAATAAGATGTAAATAGTCTTAAGAGATCTTCTCCAACTTATAATGGAGCTTGACAGCCCAGAAACTCTGCCCTAGCTCAGCCAGGGCATAACAGCTTAGCCACCATTTAGAGTTATTTAAATAGCTCTGGAGGATTTTTAGATTTTTTTTATTTAAACCAAAAAGCTGTTTAACACTTACTTCTCATAGACCAGTTCGTCGTCAGTACAGAAGTAGTGGGTGTTCACCGTACTTTTGGGCTTATTCCGCAAAGTAGCGAAGTAGAGGCGATCTGAAAGACAGCGGAGGGCCGCGTTGCGCAGGGCTGCCCGGCCCGGCCCCGGGGCTCCTGCTGCGCCAGGCCTCTTCAGGAGCCGCCTCAGGCCCCGTGCACAGCGCCGCTGAGCAACAGGTGCCGACCCGCGCCCCGCCGGAAAGCAGCGGAGGAAGAACTACTGAGGCGTTCCCCACAGCGGCAGCGGGGCAGGCGGCTTACAAGAACCGCGAGGCAGAAGGGGCCGACGGAGGCAACCAAGTGCGCAAAGCGGCGGGAGGTAGAGGAGGGGGCCCGAGGGAGGCTCCACAGTAGAGCCCCCGCGGCCGGGGCACGGGAAACACTCCCGGCCCGCTCTCACCTTTCACGAACTCGGAGGCTCCCCCCAGTACTTCGGAGACGGCCGCCGCCGGCTCCATCTTAAACAGGGCGCGGAGCAGCGAGGCGCGGGGCAGCTCCGAGCTCATGGCGCTCCGGGGCAGCGCTGAGGCCCGCTCGCAGGGACGTGACCCGCCGCCCAGAGGAACCGCCCGCTGCGGGCCACGATGCTGGGAGCGCCGCCACCCGCATAGGAACCGGAGCGGAGGCGAGAGCTAGCTCCGGGACGCGGCGAAGCCGCCGGGCGGGCGGTAGCCCGCAGGGATCTCGACTCCACCCCGGCCGGCCGGGAGCCGCCCCCGGATAAAGCAGCCACGGGTGGTTACCAGGCGACCGACGGCACTCTAGCAACAGCGTTCCCGAGCCTTTGTCTCCGCCGGCCGGGGCCGAGATGGGAGGGCATCCCCCTCAGCCCCCCCGGCCCCGCCCTCTGCCTCAGTGCCCCGGGTTCGCCAGGCACGGCCCCGCCCTCCGCCCGCGTCCTGCTGGAGCCCGGCCAGCCTCGCGCCCGGCCAGCCCTTCCGCGCCCCGCGGCGCTCCTTTCTGCTCCATCCCCGCCCCGGGGCTGCGCTCTGCGGAGCGGCCCCACGGAGACAGAGCGCTCCGGTGCCCAGCTCGCGAGATCTGAGGCGGCGGGGAGCGAGCCGGGTTAGTGTCTCCCCAGCGTGAGGTGGACGTGAGCGAGCTGGCAGGCCGGGCAAAAGCTGCCTCGGTGCAGGAAGGGGAGAAAGGAAGTGTCGCACGGCGCCAGAAGAACCCTTTATTCGCACCTAGAGCTGTTTGCGAAGTCCGTGCCCTGCGGGCGTTGCCCCACCTCCTTGTCTGATAGACAGGCAGACCCACCAATAACACGCTGCCTTCCCAACCCTCCTGCCTATGAGGGGGCGCCCCCTGAACAGAGGGCTGCTCCCTGCTACGCCCCTCGGGCGGGTCTCGCCTCAATTGCGCCCCTTCCCGTCTCCAGCGTGTGGGGATCGCCGCGCAGCGGTCCGCGCTGTGTGTGAGAAGCGCTGAGGCGGGATGGAGTCCTGAGGGCACGCATCCTTAGCGCGTGGAACTCCTAACACGTTGGGTCGGGCTTCCCTCTCACTGAGAAGCTACGCAGTGGCAAGACATTTTGCGCACGCTGTAAAGCCTGTGGTAACACTACACTAGGTTTGTTTGTTTTTTTTTTAAGTGAAAGATTGACTTCTGGTGGTTGATTCACAATAGCTGAATTAGCCTATAGTTTAATTAACCAACTGCCGATTAACCGTGTTTTAAAAGCATTCCACAGAAATGCCTTTCTTCCACCCACCTCTTCAGAAAGAGCCTGTAAGTGCCACAGACAGCTGAAGTTCATCCCCACACCCAAACAGCAGAAAGCAGTAGAGGAGAGGTGCTCTCTTAAGAAGAAAAAAGATGCTGCTCTTCCCCAAAGGAAAAAAAAAAGCCAAAATACCTTAAAAAGACATTGTAATACAAAGTACTACTCAGCTCTGAGGTCTGTGTTATTGCCACCATCTTTTTGTAACATAAATAATTGTTACTGCCAGTTCACATCCTTCCACATGCTGCAGGTGAGGCCAAACAGCACTGCAAAACACTTCTCTCTTCCATTATTAATCTGCATTTAAATACTACAGGAAACACTTCTCATGCATTTATTAGTTTCACAAGTGCTTGCTTACTGTTGGTACTACTTGTTCCTTAATTCTTACATTTTTCTTTTTTTCATAGCTCCAGAATGTAAATGCCTAAATATGATTGTCTTTGAACCTCTATGAACTTAGAATAATGTTCGTTACCTAAGTACTCTGTTGTAGAAGATGCTTGCAAGGCCATAATCTTCTGTTAGAACTAAGTTAAATAAAGGTTGTTGTAGGGTATTGTTTGCTTGTCATGTAAATCAGTGGGCTTATCTTTTACTATGTGTCTCTTTTATCCTTAAATAAATCAAATACTCCATACTTTATTCACAAGCAAGGTCTTAGGGTAGAAATTTTCTAAGGAGCAGATTCAGAACCATATCTTAGCAACCTTTTTACTCAAACTTCCATTACAGGTCAGTGCAGCATACATTTCTAAGCACATGCCATGCTACATGTTGAGAGTACATACAAGCATACTCAAAGGAGCTTTAATTAATTTTTGCCAATAGAAGGAAAGATGGAACAGAGTTACAAGCTTCATACCCAGTATCTAGAATCTGAAGATAGATAGTGAAGATAGATAGTTCTGTGCTTAAGCCTATTCTTTGCAAATCCATCTTAGCTAGGTTGGTATATCTAGGATGCAAACATGGCTAGTAACTGAAGTCCCACTATCAAAAGCTGTTTGCAGATAGCTTACATACCTTTGGCAAGATCACAAATATTGCTTTTTGCATGCAAGGTTGCATGCAAGTGCAGTTAGTGGCCACTAGCTAGATACATTTTAAGCACAGAAAATACTTAATCTCTCTTCTCCCCTGTGAAAATGTACTAAATGTTACGGTTTTTTAGTTCTAGCATTTCCTTTTAGCTTTTATACTATGACTATACCTTGTAAAATGCTTTCAGAATGTTTTCACCTCATACTTTTCATTATAATCACTTCCAAGTGCTATTTCTAACATTTGATCAAGCCTACAGTGACATCTTGTGGCTTTTTTTTTTTTAAAACCATAGAAGCAATCATTTTGTAGCCTTATCACAATTTCAGGACTGCATCCTCTCTATAAATTGGAAAATTGTACTTCTCAATTAGTTTTTTTAAATAGTTTGATTTTTTTCCAATAAAAGGTTTCTTAAGTACATATTTCAGATACCACTTATAAAATCCTGTGTCACACAAACACTAATTTCTACAGAAAATTCAGAGGCAGTGATAAATCTGTTAAGACTCCAAGATACATCCAAATGACATCTACACAATCTCTTACAATAATAAAAAAAATGTCAATACATAAATTCTTAGTAAAATATTGCAAAGAATTTCAAGGCACTTCTATAACCATCAAGGGACAAATTCATGACTTATAAAAAGTTATCAGCTCTTAAAACAAGGAAACCTCTTTTGTTCCTAAGCAAAATGAATAATGGCTAGACCTGAAGTCTGATCTTCAAATTTTCTAAGCCTAACTTGGTTCAGGTGGTGGTTTGGTTTTTTTAATATTTGCATTATTATTGGTTATCACATGTAAGCCTTACCTAAATTAAATAACCATATATGCCAGCAAATACCTGTAATTTTTTTTCTTTTTAAATGAGCTCTTGGTACTGCTCATCTGTGTTACGAGCTTATTTCAGACATCTAACACTGGAAACTTGGTCAATAATGTGAAATAAATACAGAACAAATCTATATGTATTTTATTTGACAAGGGTACAAATTAAATTTACCAGAATAATAAAAGCTTGTTCTATTCATTCCTTCACTGATACAGAAGAGCTCCCTGCTAAAAAAGAAAACAACAAAAGAAACCAAAACAAAAAGCCCCAAACAATCCCTTCTCCCTCAAAAAAGAAAAGCTAAGATGAAGATTTGGCTGAGTTGAGTTGACAGTTCACTTCACATTTTAAAAGGTAAAAAATAATTTAAATAGTGAAAATTAACAGATAATACTGTACAGAACAGAAATTACAGATGACCAATAAATGAATGAAATGTAGGAAGCTACGACTAGTAAAGTTGCACTTCTGGAAGCCTCATAGTTCTGCTTGGATTTTACTTATCACTATAGCACAGTAAATACAATTTACTTTTCACTATTTACAACAAAATTGAACAGATTTTATGTTGCTATACAAAGCCTTTTTCTTCTTAAATCTTGCAGAAATATTAGGAAGTCTTCACTGAATATAAATTCTTAAACACTGATAGAACAAAACAAAAGAATCCTCTGTTCTCCAGAAAGAAACCCAGAAAGTCCATATCCAGAAACAGCTGTAAGAATGTCACATTTTTCAAAGATTGTTTTTGTTCAGGTAACTTATTTAAAAAATAATCATACACCACAGTGTCTGTATTGTAGACATGAGCTGTTATTGATTACCAACTTTTGAACTGGTACTGAAAATAAATTAAAACTGATGTAGGTGAGACTAAATCTAAATCAGATGCCAGATTTGATTCCTCTCTGATACAAAAAAAAAAATCACTGCCTTTTTTGCTTTCCATCCATACCACAAAAAAGTTCTGTAGCTACAGTGAAAAGCTTCTTTTCCCTATGTTAATACTGTTTCTAATAAAACAGAAGTTATTAAAAATTGCTGTTTCTTGCCACAGATTGAGCCACATAATTCAGAGACTGATAATAGGCCAGCCCTGTCACATATCACCGTACCTTAAAACACATTTACTGCACATTTTAATTCTGTTGTCATAGCTGCCAAAAACATAAAAGGAATAAAAAAGTAATCATTCACTTGGAAGACTGGTTTCAAAAAAGGTAGACCTGTAATATTACAAAATGCACAAACTAGAAAAAATGTAGAGCAGCTTGCTCTCATTAGCAATTGTAAATAAGACTATTTTAGAAGTAAAGATTGACTTGGGCACGTGTTTGTAACAATGTACACTCAATATACCAGAAGAAAACTAAATAGTAAAGACAGTATTGATAAGCAATCTCATTGATTTGACTGCATATATAATTTTCATATTCTATGTATTCATGTGTTTCTTTCATTTCCAACTGCTAAGTTCTACATTTCAACTGTTTGCAATGTTTCAACAACTCTAGGCAAACTATTAATAAGAGAAAAAGCCGTATCAAAGAGATCATTTTCCACTACCTCAGCAGTAGTAGATACTGTAGGTAATGGTTTTAAGACTAAGATTAAGGTGGGGTACTCCTCTTCTGGTTTGCTTTCACAGCAGTTTCAAGAACATCTCAGAACACAGAGCTTACATACAGATGTAAAGGAGTTTTGTACAGGAATCTAGTCAGTTTGTTGTAGCCCTTTTACAGTTATACTAGGAAATGCATTGAGGAGGAGGAGAGGGGAAGCAGAGGAAGAACGCATCTCAACATGCAACAAAAACATGCTTAGATCTCATTTAGTTAGGTACACATTAAAAATAAAAACATCTGATTATGAACACTGAAGTATAGGGGTACATTTCTGGCTGCATGTTTCTGAACAAGTAGCCTAGTTATAAATACTTTTCAGATTATGGGAAGAGGAAGATTTTATTACAACTAAACATTAAAATATATATATAAACTTTCTGAAAATTTACCTTGGTGATTGGTAAGAAAGAGTGGGAGGGGGGAACGACATGAAATGCCATATGAAAGAAACTCAGAGGCTACAAGTAAGGATGGCCAAGATGCAGTAATTACACTTTCTCTCCTTGCACTCAGTACAGCTCACTGAGTATTACCATCTAACCCCTTAAATCCATTGTTTTACACTTTACTTTTGTGATTGGCATAATTAGGAAACCCAAACTGGGAAATCATTATATTAGAATATTTTAAAGGCATGCCGTCATAAATATTAACCAATTTATTTACACAGTAAGATCTCTGTAACAAATGCTCTGCTCGGTGCCACATCCCAGAATAGCCGCTGTTAGTGTCTTTTTCTAAATTTCTTATATCAACAGGCTTCACAAACACTCCTGAAGGCTTTCCAGTATGCTTCGCTACCAGAAAATTCATGGCAATATCATCACAATTTTGAGTTTCATCTATTAAAGTGTAAACAGCTTCTGGTTGTCTTTGAAAGTCCTCTAAATACCTACAATGAAAAAATGCCGCACCAATAAGAACCATAGAATATTGATCTCCATTTCCAAATCCTGGGTTCTGCAGTTCAAAGCTGCCATAACTGTATACACCTGAAGGAGTAGAAATGTGCTTTCTAGGAATGAATCCCACTATATGTTCTGGAAATTGCTGAAAGAAAAAGAAATTGAAAACATACAAATGAAGAGGACGCTGTGAAATCAAAATACGTTAAGTACTTCCATGAAAGACTTTTTTTTTTTTTTTTTTTTTTTTTTTTTTTAAATGAGAGGAGCATAAGCTTATGGCCAGAAAAGAGGGAACAGAACTGTTGGTATATGCTCCTTCAGTCTACAGAAACACTGCATTTAAGTACAGTTTTACAAAGATGACATAATTAGTCTCATTCCTCATCTATCTTCAATTTGCAGCTGTATACTTGGCAGTCAAAACGAGTTTACAAACAACTCTTAAACACTTTTGTTGCTGTTTTGAAACATACTCATAACTTAAATAAGTTCAGCAATCAGCAGCTGATGCGCGCATGTATAAGAAGAACTACAAGTTTGAAAGCTATAGATTACAGGTATAAGTAATGTAGAAGCATACTTTTGCAATTTCTACTATTCAATGCTTTGCGTGTTTCAAAATTTAATTTAAGAAAAGCAATGGTAGAACACGATGATATAGTACTACTCTTTCTAATTAAAACCATTAATCTCAATTGTAACTCACAAATGCTGCCTGCTAAGGTAGAAAACATTACCTGCCAAACAGAAAAGGCAAAAGCAAGGTCATGAGCACTGACGAGTGTATCATCATCCATCATTAAAACAGCTAAAGAAAAAGAAAGTTTTATCAAAGGATTAAAATACACAGGCACAGTATGCAACACAGCATTTGACAAACTGTGAAATTTCTATAGCCAGCAAACTATATTGATGATCTGAATCATAACTCCTTGAAAGCAGAAACAGAAAACAGATTTCCAAGCTAAAGCAAAGCTATAGCTTTGTAATAACTGGAAATTATGCTAAATTTTAGATTATTTACTAGCCAACAATAAAACTCAGCAACCTCTAACCATCTGCAGTGCAGCTCAAGAGACGTATGTTGGAAAACCTGGAGTGTGTGCTTGGCAAAGCAACTTCAAATTCTACTAAACTTGTGAAACACAACTAAGAAGTTAAAAACCATTCTTCAGTGAATGAGATCTATAGGGAATTTTAAGTACAAAATTCTTACCCACCTACTCCCTATTTGCAAGTTCTAAATGAGCAAACTTAATAAACTGCATTAGCAACATTCAGTAAGATTAACCGTGGAAGAAAAAAATCTTTGCTTTAAGTTTTAAGCAAAAGGCTGTTGGAAAAGAGAAAATATTCTTACATCCCAACTCTAGATGCATTAAAGCCTCTACATTTACAGCCAGCACAATCCCATTACAACTTAAAAGACAAATAAAACAAAAAAGGAAAGAAGAAAACAATAGGAAAAGTGAAGTCTCTAGTATCTTACTAGCAGCCATGGTAGGAATGGCATGTTAGGAAGGAAAGAGTAAAGAGAATTACCCTTACTAATCATGAGTAAGGCCAGGTCTGTAATGTAACACTTGTGTTGGTTTTTTTTTTTCTAATTGAAACAAACAGGCCTTATTGTTGTGCTTCTCCTGGAAAGAGCTGAGAAAGAATATTTAGATGAATAGCCAGAGACCGGGGAAAACACTGTTGAAAAGTACATGTGATTTGAGATAAGAAGTCAGACAGTTAGGGAGATAAGCTCATCTGAATAGCAGAACATGGTTGAGAACCTTGCCTTAAAATTAATGGATTAAATCAACTGTTTACCAGATGGTTTAACACTAAATTAACAGAGAGATCCAGCAAACACATGCACTACGAGCTTCAGTTTACACTAATATGAGGAGACTGAACTACCTACCTTTACCAAAGGAAGGAAACAGAGAACAGACACAGTTACAAAACCCAACAAAACACATTTAACATCTCTTCCACCTCATTCTTACTAGAAGGCTTCTACCCTACTATTGTTTTCCATTAAATACTATCATACAAGCCAAGCTGCTTTTTATCATCTACATTCTATTAAACAACTTAACAGTTTCAAGGTTTACTACATAGCATAACTCAGACTCTCTTTTATAGCATTGTAGGGGAACTGCTATGTCAGGACTTAGACTGGTGATTGAGCACCTGCTGAAGGGGTGTGGCTGGCAAATTGTTTGCACCTGTGCTGACCAGAAGGGGTGGATCCAGGGTGGAGCCACCCTGGGCTCATATAAGGGCCAGCCACTAAAAAGAGAACATCTCTTGGAGCTAAGCTGCTTCTTGGGGGGGAGTATTGCATAGTTAGAGCAGCTCTATCAACAGTTGGGTGAGTTTAACAGTTCAGCTCTTCTTTCTTTGTCTACCTGTAAATACTTCACCTGGTATTGCTAAGATCCTGTAAAGAAGTTTGTTTCTTTATAGGAAGAACAAAAATACAGCTTCTATATATAAATGTATAACTAGAAGTAATATGATCTGTTCATTACCTTTTGTTTCTAACTCAGGGAAGTTCTGGAGCCTGTTCCTCATATGGTTTACAGATTGAGCTTTAAAAATAACAGGAACAGGATGAGGACCTAAGGAATTCCACACTTCTTCTGGCATCTTTTCTCCAATGTTGTTCCACACAACGATTACTTTATGCAAATAGGGGATGGCTTGATAATGATTTAATAGCTTTAGCAGTAAGTCAGTTCTATTATATGTCTGCATTATAAGAGTAAATGAATCTAATGCAGGCTGACCCTGGGTTTTTAATTCCCTTTTAAAACTAGGTATTTTGTCATCTTTGATACTGGGGAGCAAAGCTGTTAAAGCTCCTGCCACAAGAAGTAAGATGATGATCACCACAGAACTGAAGCGTAGTAGGCGGATTCCCATAACTCTTCCTGGAAGCTTACAGAGGTAAAAATACCTTTAAAAGAAGTAAAAGAAAAGGAGAACTTATTAATCCCGCATACAGATATCTCTTTTCCTTGAGAGAAGTTTGCATAACACTAAATTCAGGTAAACAAATGACTGTACATACGAGGAGAGTTTAGGACTTTAGCCAATTACTTCTCTCTATGAAGAGAGAGAATTCCAATACTCAGTTTCTAATGTCTACTTGCTGCCTTCTTTCACTTTTTGTTTATTTTTGCAGAACAGGGAAATACAAGGTTAACTTAAAGTAATCCTTTAACTCCGGTTTGCCAGCTTGTATTTTCTCAGTATAGCATTTTTGGCTGACCATTCATACACCCCACCAAACACATCCACCTGAAAATAGAAAACATTTGAACAGGGATTCCAGAACTGCACAAGCTGTGCCTTAGCTGGGAAAAGAGATTTGGTGCCTGTTACTGAGGCACCTTTTGCCACCTTAGTATAAGGCAGGAGTTTCTGGATCCTCCTGCTTTTGGAACTACGCAGGAGACTTTACAAAGTAGCTCCTACAAAGGTAGCTTCTTCTACAGAGAGCCTCTTAGGTGGTCCCAGTTCTTGAGGCCTCAGCAAGACCTGTCAGTCACTGCATCCCACTGTTTGTACCTCAAGTGATGTGTCATCCACAGCTATTCCTCTTCCTCTAGTTGTGTGGTTGGTATGCACTGGATACATGATAAATATCTAAGCTTACTACTAAGCAGTTATTCACCTGTAAATATTGCACATTATTCCACTTTTTTTTTCAGGTTTTCACTGCAGAATTCTAGTTAAATGAAGTGATCCAGAGCAGTCTCATCAGTTAAAATACTTGTTTCTTCACAAGTTTTGATCACTTTTTTCTGCAGTGCATATACAATGTCTGATATGAATTATATTATTATTATTTAAACTCAACTTACCTCATCATTGCCAGATAGGATTGTTTCCTCCCTGTTGTTTTTATAGGACTGTTGTTTGTGATCTTATCTGCTGGAAATTAAAAGGAGTCGCAACTGAAGATAAACAGCTAACATCCATGCTACTCTGCATCTTTTGGCATTTTAAACGTTCTTTTTGCTTACTGATTGCTGTGAATGTTCTTGGCAATTACCCAATCCCTTTTCCTCTTGCTCAGCTGAGTAATTGCCTCTGCCTTTCAATGACCTTTCCCAAAACTGCTAAACCAGTTGGTTAGAAAAGAACTCAAACATGTTACTTTGTTCACCTGGAACCACTGAAATAAACACTTGGCTACTATAGTAAGCCAAGCAGTCCTAAAGACAGCTGCTTTGCTTCTGGCCCATCCCCTTCAGACTCTCTCCTCCCACTAAATGCACCATGTGCCTTACAGGCTTAAGGCATGGAGTCTGTTTTTCCTAACTGGTATGCCAGATAGCAGACTGGGAAGCAAGTGAGTGCAAATACAAAAAGTAAGGATTACACAAGATGCAGGGCAGTTACCCAATAAATTTGTATTTGTTTCTTTGGTTGTTGGGGAGGATTTTAGTTTTTTAAAAACCGATTGAACAAAAAAAAGGGAGTATTTTTAATTAAGAATGGTACTATGAAAATCTAGAGAGTAAGAACTTATGTTAATAGTTTTTAAAATGTGGACTTTTGCAATAGTTGATGATAATAAATGCCCACATAATAATGCATGTATGCCCACAGCCCATCAGTCAGTATGCGCATGTCTTCCTGAGCCTGAGGTCCACTTCTATCACTACCTAATTTTATGAGGCTGCAAGAGTTACTGAAACCCTTTCCAAAATTAACCCCTGGTTTTGGTTGCTTCACCTTATAGTACATATGCACATGCTGGGCTTCTAGGAACAGCTGGCAGCAGCTGCTGTTCTTTGCTGAGACTCGGGATACTTTTGTTATCTGTGAGTTACAGAGATGAGCCTTAAGTTCTCTTTCTCCTGTTGCAATCTGGTCCAACAGTGCTTAACAACACTAATATGATGATTAATCAGTAAAAGCACGGGGCAGGTGGAAATCTAAAAGTTGTTAACTGTGATAATGAAGCCTTTTAGCTTTCCATATGATCTTACTCAATTGCATATTAATAATAAGCAGTAATTGTGTTCTATAGCGGCTACTTAGGTGTCCATACAAAATTTTCAGAATCGGCTTTGCAGTGCTTTCCAGTCGGAAAGCACTTTGATCAGTTTTGCCAATTAAGTTACAAAATCACAACGCGGAATGAAAAACAAATTAGTGCCCCTGGGGAACGCCCCTTCAGACCAAAACCAGTGCAAACAAGTCTTGGAAGCCAACGTGCAGTGTCTCAACCCTCGCTCCGAGAGCGTCACTGCAGCATGTCCTAGCAGCCGCCCGCAGCACCACCGCCCGCTGACCGCAGCCGTGCCTACCCGCTGAGCCCCCCACGGCAGGGCCGGGCCCGGCGCCGCAGCTCGGCCGCTCTTGCGACTCAGGGACGGCTCGGCCGGCAGCGCCACGGCAGCGCCGCCGTGCCTGTTTCCTGTGGGAGGCCTGCGCTTCCTGCCGGCCGCCGCGGGCAGCGCGAACTCGGCCGTAGCGCAGCCTGCAGGGGCGCAGCCCGCGGGAGCGCGAGGTGCGCCGCCCGCGGGGTGGGGCGGGCGCTTTCTGTAGGGACGCCACAGCGGCTGGTTTGGGAGCAGCGGGCGCGGGGACCGCAGCGCATCTGGCAGCATTGTAAGCGTAACGCCGAGGGACGGCTGGCGTGGGAGTGGCGAGGGCACGTTCAGCTTATGAGTTTTGTAATCGGCCGCCGCTGCCCGCTCCCCACCGGGAGCCAGAGAGCACCGCCACCTCAGCAAAACCGCCCCGCCCCGCCGCAGCCCCGGGCGCCACTGCCGCGCAGGCGCGGGGCGGCAGACCGGAAGTGAGTGCTGAGGCCGGCTGCGGGCCTCCTGCCGCCCCGCCCGCCGCTGGCCCAGCACGTCGCGGCCCGGCACCATGCTGCCCCTCTCCATTAAGGACGATGAGTACAAGCCGCCCCGGCTTAATCTACTCAGGAAGGTGTCGGGATGGTTCAGGTAAAGGCGCCGGGCGCTGGGGCGGAGCGCCGTGAGGGTCGGGCCCGCGACCGAGCCCCCGCGGAGTGCTGAGGGGGCGATACCGGGGCCGCCAGGTGAGCGGCTGTGTCTTCGGCCGCTTTCCCCCGGCGACCTGACCGTGACCCTCGCGTGTTCCCTGCTAGGTCCATCCTGGCGGACAAGACCTCCCGCAACCTCTTCTTCTTCCTCTGCCTCAACCTCTCCTTCGCCTTTGTGGAGCTGCTGTACGGCATCTGGAGTAACAGGTACTGGTGGCGAGGCCCGGAGTGGGGCGGCTCTGCGCGTAGGAAGCGGCGCCTCTCGGCGGGCCGCTGCCACGTCTCCTTTCGGCGGGGCCGGAGCTGGGGCTGGGGCGGGACGGAGAGGCTCGCGGGGCTCGGAGTTGTGCGGGCGGGACGGGCCACTGCTCTCCCGTCCTGAGCCCCGCGGGGCGGGCGGTGAGCGCTGGCGGCTGAGGAGCTTTCTCGTGGGGACAGCGTGAGGGAGGAGAAGCCGTGCCGTGGGATGAGTCTCGGGAGCCGGGGGCTGTAACCGCTTCCGCAGGGTTCCTTGTGGGGATGGGACTTTATGAAGTGCGAGCTGGGTGGCAGGAACTGACTGTCCTCGGCCCTGAGTGAGAAATGAGAATGGAAGCATGCTGGTATAGCAAAGTGGTGCTTCGCATACCACGTAAATCTGCAGAGTTGGGAAGGATAGTAGGGACTTGATTAAATTGCTGTTGAAGAACTTATAGTAACACGTAATCAGGAAATGTAGAATAACTTCTGCACAGCTGCATGGTGTACAAATAGAGAACAGATCGTGTAGCGTCTTCATCTGACGTGATTCTTTGATTAAGTTGTTTAATGGTGGTATTTCTAAATCAGTACTTCAGGGATCTGCCATGGGTGTGTGTTAAGCCCAGGGGTGTGTCGTTGTGTATTGAACCCAGAGACCCTCATCAAAAGTTGCAGTATGAGCACAGATTGCTTGAACTTCTGATCAAGGGTCTTAAAAGAGCAGCTGTGCAGATTTGGAAACAGCCGTACCCTTCCATTTGTCGTCTTTTTCTAAGTCTTTCAAACTGCATGATAAAATCCTTCACCTTGACTACAGATGTTGCTGCTGTCACGCTAGTGAGAACACCACATTGTCTTGGGCACAGACTGTCTCTGCACTGCGCAGACTACCTTGGATATACTTAGTTGTGACTTCGTTAATTCACTTTGCAGATTGTGTGTGGACTGTTGTGTACACAGTCTGCCTATTTTAGTATGAGTATTTTTCTGAATAGCTCAGAAGATGCAAATTGTTTTTCTAAATGGCTCATACGTGTTCATACAAATTTTTGATCTTTCTTTTAAGCAAAATATTTTTGATAGTGTAATGAGGAAATAAATCAGTAGCAGAAGAGGTCCTGCATCAGAGGTAAGAAACTGAAATGACACTTGTCTGAAATTTGAAGAATTGACTGGAATTGAGAGCTTTTTTATATATATATATTTATATTTATACTTTTATATATAAAGCACCTATCACCTGATTGATAAACATTCTTTGGAACCATTCTGATGGCAGGGGTAAGAACAGGAGTCAGCCTGTTGTACCTCAGCATTTGATTCATTTGGTTTGGAAGTTAAGAATTAGGGTTTGAATATTCATTAGTTGGTTCAAGCAAATAGCTTCCGATATCTTTACATTGAGTCTAGGTTTTAGACTTAAAAAAGCATTTTATCAAGTATTTCCTTGATAGAGAGGTGTTCCTACAGTCAAAGTGAATGGTTCACGTCTTGAAAGAACAAATATGTAATAAGCAAAGAGCCATATGGGGAAAACTAAATCTCATATCTGAAGAGCACAGCTCCTTTGGCTGTTAGCGTGAGAAATGCAGAAATGGAGCACTTCTGGAGGGGATTTTCAGTATCATCTTGGTGCACGCCTTTATTTCAGTGCAATCTTGAGTATGGCAAGTGATACTTGATACTGCAAGCGTTAGAAGCATGTTGAAGATGATCTTGACTTGTACTTTCCAGTGTCCTTCATGATGCTAATGAGGTGGATGGCAAGATTAAAAAGCTGCCATGATTATTCAGATAGTTCTCTCGGCTGCCGGACTGTGGATTTTGTTTGACTGTAATTCTGAAAAACAGGTTTTTATCCATTTAAATTTAAGCACTTAATTGTGAGTTCTTTATCTCCATTGCTCTTATTTCAAAATTAATCTATGATTTCAGCCCCCAAAATTGTTGATAACAAGTTCTAAAATGCTTCAGTTTTTTTTTTCCCTTTTAATTGTTATTTCTTACATATGTCTAACTTCTTGTTTGCTGAGTTACTGTGTTTTTTTCCTTAAATGACAAAACCAGTAAGTTATACGATCCTCTTACAACTACTCTGAGATCTTGATGTTCACAAAGCTCAGATAACAGATTTGGATGCCATGTTTTCTTAACTTGGAGCTTAAAGTTGAAATCTGCTACTTGAGTTATTCTAAGATACTAACCACTACGCATGTATTTGTATTACTTACTCAGCTGTGGAAGTGTCCTCACTTACATGCAATGTCTTCTACTGCAGAGTTTCTGCTAATTATCCCATGGATTCCAGTGGAAGTTCTTACGTATATCGTGCATTACTAGTGGTTAACTGGATTGCTTGCTTACCTTAGTAATCACTGTGCACCAACTTTTTGTCTCTTCAATTTACAGGTCATTCAAAAAAAATCATGTGCAATCAGATTGGTCTTTTACTAGGCTTCCTGTCCTTTGTGCAGCAGAATCGCTTACTGCTGTACCTATAATACTATGCCATGCAATGAAACACATTACAGACAATCCGTCCTGACCGGTGTTGATAAATCCACACAGTTCCGTGTGCTCTGAGATGTTTGCTTAAGTCTTGAAAGAGGTGGGGCTGTGTTGGTTTTGTACCTGTGGTAAGTCTTGTAGGTAAGAGCACAGTGCCATGATCACTGGCTGTATGACTTGTGGCTGTAGAGCTAGTATGGTATTTGTTTTTTCACTGGCAGTTGGTTCGTAGACACTCCTCTTTTCAAAGAGGCTATATTAAAAAAAAAAAAAAGGCACTTAATTAGCACTGTGAACTCATGATTATAATCACCCTGATTACCTTCTACCTGCATGTGTTGGGTCTTTTTTTTTTTTTTTCCATTGAATCTTCTGTATTTCTTAGTATGAAATGGAGAATGAGTTGTTTTCCTAGAGACGTCACCTGGTTTTGGGGAGCAGAGGGAAGCTGTCACCCACACCCTTAAAGAATTTGATAGGGAATTAGATTCTGCTGCTTCCTACAGGTCCAGCCTTTTGTCTTTCAAACTTTTTTTTCCGGAATGATTTAGTTTGTCTCTTGCTGCAGCAGTTAAGGATATTTTAATATGCTACCATCGACTTTCTGAAGTGTCTTACGGATGGATATGTGTTTGTGTGTGTATGTGAAGTGTGTATTTATATATGTACATACAAATATATAAACCAAGACTTTTGTTCTCTCTGTCCTCCAAACCCACTTTTGCATGTTTTGCCTGAAATACTTAAATCTGAAATTTATTGCGGTTAGGCTAAAAGGGTTGGCTTGTTCATGTGGAATGTGTCACAGTTTAATAACTTCGTGTTTGACTTCAGAGTGAATCTAGCTGTCCTCCAAGACTTGATGCCGCCAGTAATTTTGGTCGAGCTATGAATCAGAATCTAACAACAAATGGGTGCTACTGGAAGTGTGTTGGAGAGAGAGATAACTGGGACTTCAGAAGAAAATCAATGTATTAAATTCCTTCCAAGATAGTCACTGGATAACCTTACCTTTTTTATTTGCTTACTGAAATAGCACATCTCAGCGATGTGTTGTTCTGATATTCTATACTTTATTGTGGTTCTGGTCCAGATTTGGGATGAACCTTAGCAGCTGATTGCCTGTTGGTATCCACTGACCAGCTGAATTTGAGAGGTGAAGTGAACCGTGTATTGAAAATAGCTCAATTGAACCTTATCACCGGGTGAGAATAAAGCTCAAGATTTGAGAAGATAGCTTCTCATCACATGGAGTGTTTTCAAATTGGCACTTATTTAACACTAGTTAATTCCTCTGAGTAAACTTCTTTTTTTAATGTTCTCTAATAAGTATTAGACTCATCTTTCCTAGGATAACCCAGATCTTTAATGTAACTTGAGGAAAACAAGGCTGTCTGGTCCCCTGTTTGGTCCCTGATATTAAAAAGATAGATTTGATCGCAGTACACAAGGAAATGTCTATTCTAAGAGCTATCCGTGCTCTGAAGGAGTGTTTCTTTGGCAGCTGTCAGAGCTTGTGTTACTTGCATTGCTAACGTTTCTGGTGAGCTGCATTTTGTGAATGTTCTCTGCCAGTTCAAAACTTCGTTCATTTAGGTTGTGGCTTAGCTGAGACGTTGCCTTGATTAATTATTACTGTTATTTTTAATTTTCATTGTAGTAGAAATACCTACAGTCCTTGGGTATATATACTCATGATAATAGTCCTGATAAACGGAATTTTTTCAGGTTATGACATTTTTGTCAGGAAGTAGAACTGCTAGAGCTGAGGAATTGAACTTAAATTTTGTTTAGAAAAACGTCTCGTTTGCTGTGTGTGTATATAGTAGGTGTTCTAGCGATCTATAATAGCTTTCTGTAGATCCTAAGTATTTTCTGAAAGAGTTGAAAGCTACTTTGTAACTGGGTGAAATAGATAAAGTTCTTTAGAAGGCATGTAATAAAGACGCCGTGGTTTTTCTAAGCTGTTTTCTAAAGTTATTTGATAGACTTTTAAAGGTTTTTAGATGTTACAGTAATTCTGTGCACCTTGTGGGGGAGTTCTGTCATAAGGACAACAGATGAGCATGTCCACCATTCCATGGTTATTTTGGTATTGATAAGCAGAGTATTTATTATTTGTGGGTGTATCTACCTATGGGGCTTTGATTTGTGTCAGTGGAGTTCCCTCCCACCCATCATCCCAACATATGCCAGATGGATTTCTTGCTAAGCACTCTTTCAAAGCAACCTCACTTGCTTTGCTGACAAAAGCAGGTTTGTCAGCACACAAACTGCCTTTGTCAGCATACTTATATTGGTGGTCTGGTGTGGGTTTGTCCCCTGAGCTAGCAGAACTGTGCCGGAGGCATAGAAGCAGTGTATTCTTCTAGTGCGTGAAAGATTGAATGCTCTGTTTTTCTCTTGTGCCCAACATAACATTTTTTTTTTTTCTGTTCTTTTCCAGTTTAGGTTTAATATCAGATTCTTTTCATATGTTTTTTGATTGTACTGCTCTATTGGCTGGATTAGCAGCTTCAGTTATTTCAAAGTGGAGGTCAAATGATGCTTTCTCATATGGGTAAGAAACTTCAGGCTGTTACCTTAATGTGTGCACAAAACCTCTTTTTGCAGAACATGGAAAAGTTGTATCGAAAGTGTGTATTTAAGGTGAATTATTTAAACCTTTAATGTATTTCCCAAGAAATAGTAAAAAATGTAAAGGCGTTTCTTCTGATGGGTACATTTCACTGCTAGGAGCTCTGCAATAGTGCTAGTGTAACCAGGTTACAGAACACAAAGTTGCTATGCTTTGTCATGTCCACAGTACAGGTATAGCAAGACAATGTGTCATGGATTTGCCCACACAGTGAGCTGAGGTATATCACAGGGAATTGCAGACTGCTGTTGCCCCATACCTTCTTCTGAAAGTTATCTCTGAAAGGCCCTAAGTCTAGGAGATGCTGCACCTGAGATTATAAACCATGCCTTGCAGACCCAGCAGGATTCAGCAGGTATAGTTATCATTAACAGCTGTGGCTGCCACTAAAGTTCCCATTAACGCAGCTGTGCTGTCCTCCAGGTATTCTCTATGGATATAATTGTTGCAGCTGGTTCTGTTTCAAGGACACTTGTTTCAGTTGTGCATTGCAGTTGTGCCTATAAAACAGTACTGATGGTACAGTAGTATTAGTCAGTCATACTGATTAACAGCGGCTGAGCTGTGAGGTGGGTTTGCTGCATTGCTCATAGTGTAACTGACCTTAATGTCGTTTAACTTCATTTAAACTTAATCATATAACTTCAGGTGTCTTGTATAGGCATGCATCATGTAGTTTGAGACTCAAAGCACTGTTAAATCAAGGTGGAAATTGGTATATCTAGGAATCAGTTTAGGAGGAATTTATTTTGGCATGAACTAACTGCAGTGAAGGCAAGTTCTATCTTATTACTGCTCTGCACTTAAACAGCTAGTGTTCCGCATATGAGAGAACAGCTACCATTTATTTAAGTCTGTTGTTTCCTGCTTTGGAATTACTTGTTAATCTAATGATGTTTTTCTTTAATTGGCCAAATACGTAAGAAATATTTATGACCTTTACTAAAATCCCCTGCTATAAGGGAAGCAAATTAATGTGTGACTTTTTTGATATTAAACAAAACTTTTCATCAGCCATCTTAAGTATGTCAGACATAACCATTTTTTTGTAGTTTCTAAATATATGTTTATACTGTAACTTCATGCACAGATTATCTTAAATGGGAAATACTGTAAATCTTCTTTCATCTAGGCCAGGTAATGGCTGCAGAGGCAAGCTCTTGCTGCTCTTGCGTTTGGGTCTCTGGATTAAGAAGAATACTTAAGTTAGATGGATGGGTTAAGGCTTAGGGTTGTTTTGAGGTAGTATCCTGCTTGCTTAATTCTCTGTACTTGTCTTGCTTTCCCTCCGTTTATCACTTCACTGTTTTATTACTGTTACCTTTCAAGTGATCTCAGGAGTTGTTTTCTACTACAAATGTGGAAGCTGAGTAGAAGTTGGCTGTAGTTGTGAATTTCTTTGTCAACATGGAAAATAGTTCATTACATCTAAGTTGTCTCTAGTTTATATACTCTGTCTTATTCAGGAATTCCTCGTGTAATACAACTGTTTGAGAAGTAGAAGATTATTTTTCAGTTTTGAAGTTTCACTTTTTAATTTCCCACCTTTAAGTGGATGTGGTGATATCTGCTGTTGCTTTTTGTTTTCTGCAGGTATGTCCGAGCAGAAGTACTCGCTGGTTTTGTAAATGGTTTATTCCTCATCTTTACAGCATTCTTTATTTTTTCTGAAGGTGTTGAGGTATGTAATGAGGTGAACTGTACTATCAATTTCTATTTGTAGAGTGTATTTAGTGGAGATAAAATTACTGAAATCATTGCTTAAGAATCTGGGATCTGAACAAGAATATAGGGCAGTCTGGAATTGTTTTGTGACATAAACCCATTTTTTTTCCCATGTGTTAATAGTAGCTTCTTGAACAGCATTTTGATTTACATCAGCATTGTCAGATTTAGAGCGTGGAATTCCTGAGTAATTCCTAATTATGTCTTTATGTATACCTGCTTATCTAAGAAAGCACAAAACTGCTTAGATACAGGAGCAGCCTTTCTCAGTGCCTTTACTATTGTGATGGGACTGAAACGCTATGATTGTTTCTTGTTTTTATTTCTAGAGGGCGCTGGAGCCTCCTGATGTGCATCATGAGAGACTTCTTCCAGTTTCTATACTGGGATTCATTGTAAATCTTATAGGAATATTTGTTTTTCAACATGGAGGTCATGGGCATTCACATGGCTCTGGTAGGACGGTGGTTATTTTCAGGGTTTTTTTTTTTTACTTTCTAAGCATCCTGTGTTGTAGGACACTGTTACCCATCAGTGAGAGCCTCGCTATTATGCCTTTAGGTCTTTTTAGTGGCAGTCCTAGCCGAATGACTTGTTGCAGTATCGATTCTCGTATTTTAACACTAGCATAAGTGTGTAACTGCTGTACTTCTCATGCATTTTCTTGTACTTCTCACCCATTAACCTGCAAGGCCTAGAAATCCATAATCTGCTTTCTGTGACATGAATTCTGCTGCACATTCTTGGAAGAGAATCTTTTCTCTTGCAGAGTATCTTTTGAATAAAATTAAACTGTAGTTAGGCGGGGTCTTTCCTGGAGAAAGAATTAACAAGATGTCTGAATCAAACGTTACGTATGGGATGAAGGTTCAGCTACTTTTCAACTTCATGGGTTTTTTTAATTTTAAATGCAGAATTTGTGTAAATGTTTGTGGTAAATGTTAGTTCTATTTTTTTTCTGCAAAGCTAATTGATATCAGTTCCAGCTTGACCTCTCAACTGTGATACAGAGTCATAGAAGAAGGTTAAATTTTTCATGTACGGGCAGTAGCGTGTTTCAGTTTTCTCTCTGCTTTCAACATGCTTGTAACAAATTTTGTGCACGTTTTTCAAGCTGTATTAAAGTAACTTCTCGAATCAGATATAATTCATACAGCTACATGCAAAGGTTTATATTTCAAACAGCTTGTGTTAATTTTAATCTAACACATTTATTTAAAGCCATGCCTTGAGGTGACCTAAAAGATGAATAGACTTTAAGTAGCTGAGAAACAAATGTAAGTTTACTTCTATTCAGCACTTGCGTTTGTACTCTGTTTGTTTATAGGGCATGAGCACAGCCATTCTCTGTTTAATGGAGGTCTCAGCCATGGGCACAGTCACAGAGGTCATGGGCACAGCCATGAGCATAAACATGGACACATTCATGATCATGGCCATAGCCATGGACTCTCTCATGGTCAGGATTATTGCCATGGTAAGTACTTAATGCCATGCAGCATCACTTGACTCAATTTAAATTTGGCATTGCTGATTTTTCTGAACAGAAGAGAGGTTGCTGACTGCTTATTGTTAGAAGTACGCAGAGAAGTGGTTTTTCACTTGTGATCAATGAAGTGTTGCTATATAGGTTTTACTCTACCTAAATTTTTGGACTGTTCATCTTTGTGATATGCAGGCAAAAGATAAAAGCACGCATGCTATAGCAACGTAATGAAATGAGATATTAAGTGCTTTATTTCAATTTTTGATGAAAATAATAAAGAAAAACTATTATGCCAGTGTTCTCAATTGAATTGACTTCACAGATTAAGGTATTGGGAAAGATAAATGAGCAATTTTGTTGTGGGTACTTAGGGATTGATTTGTTGTGTATGGAGTGTGATGTTAAATAGAAGATTTTTTTCTTGTCTTGGGCACTTGTAATCTGTTTTAGAGCTGGTTATGAGAAAGGTATTCTGTATCTTTGCTATGCTTAAATCTTTTCCTTAAAGGAAAACAATCTGAAGAGACATCCACACAAAATATGATCGCTAGCCTTCACTACAGAAGAGACAGGGTGGTTGCCACCTGTTTGAAACAATATGAATTAAAGCCTTGCTGTAATACTGCATTGTTGATCGTTTCTGTCTGAGCTGTGAACTAAAATCTTAGGTAACTAAGAATATGCTGTTCTCTGCTCTGAATATGCACAGCAGCTTGTGACAGGAGGTGACAAAGAGTATAGAAAAACCTTCACTTATGCCTTCTAGTAGATGTTTGTATTAGAAAATCGATAATTCTGAAACACGGCTGGAAAACACGAACTCGGTGTTGTCGTTGCTCTCCCAGCCCTCTCCTGGTGGAACAAAGAATATATTTGGTGCAATTTAATATTCAAATCAATTCCTGCATAAATTATTTTATATCCTCACTGTAAGTCATTTGCTATCCTTCAACGTTTTCTTCTTAAAAAAACATTTTTTTCTGATACATTGCCACAGAGGCATTGACCTGCTTGAATGAGAGGATTTTATTTGGTTACGGCTTCAAGTCTTATTCTTGTTTTAAATGCCTGGGGCAAAGGCTTAACTGAAATATTCCTTGGTACCAAGTTGCTTGGTACCTTGCTTGCTCCTTTGTATGACTCATATTCTTGAGGTGGCTTGTTTTGCTAAATATTGGGAAGGTTTCATTTCTCAATTTTTGTTAAAAAAAAAAAAAAAAAAAA